>OMKR01053408.1:4550-17106 GCA_900302355.1 Cyttopsis rosea
TCGCCGGGGCCCGCTGATTATTGACCGCTGCGGAACCGCCGGGGCCTCAATTAGTGCTATGTAACTAATTGGCTTGCATCGAAGTGACATTGACGGAAGGCAAAGGAAATTAATTAACAAGGGAAGATGTTGGCAGGGGAAAACGGAAGAAAAGGAGAAAACGGACGTCTGATGTGACTGTGAAATTGCCATTTATGTAGACATATCAAAAGAATAAATAGGACTTAGGCGTATCATCCCCAGCTCGTCCTTGTCTGTGCGTTTGGCCGTTTGTCACGTAATTGCACGTTCGTATAGACGGCGGGCGAAATCCTCTAGACGGGAGAGGTGCCGCCTGGAGGAAAGACTCGGACTAACATCTCCTCCCATCAGCCTCGTGTCTGCCCTTGAGAAAGCACAGTCTGTAAGTTTATTCGTGTACGCACACAGTGAAGGAGTTATGATGATGATGATGATGATTAAAGTGATACACTGCATAGAGATTAGTCACTAAACTGCATATTTCTGTACTGTTTCACCGTTTCATACCGCTTCCATTAAAGAGACCTAAAGTGAGCTCCTGTCTCCGGGTAGTTTTGTGGGAGAGTGTTTAGCTCGCTGTATAGCTACGTACGTCTTCACGTGGCGAGGACAGAAGACACGCCATTATAGCGCCTGTGCCCGACGGTTGCGGCAAAACTGCATTCAAATTCCCCAGGGTCTGGCATAACCTGCCAATTTCTGCTGGCATATTCAGTTTTTTTTTCTCACATGTGCAAGCACGAGAATGATTATCTTTGCAGTACATTGGGTGTGTATATCATGATGTGTGTTGTACCTGTAAGATGATATGCACAAACAGCGCTTTGTTGAGTCAGGAAATCAATGCGTATGCATTGGTGTATTAGTCGCAGTAGTATTTTGGAGCTAGCACCACTGGGTAGGTGCAGGGCTTATTTCGTGCACTGTCTGCATCTTGTCTGCTGTGAGGGACCGAGCTGATACAGACATAGGGAGTCACAGGTAGAGAAAAATTGGGAGTTTTATTTACCCAGGGATCCATTTACAAATTAGATGGACTTGCACTCGTCAGCAAAGGAAATGAGTGCAAAGAAACAAACACTTTTAACAGATATTAAAGAAATTAGAGTAACACATCTTAACATAACAGCACATAACCTTCGCTAAAGTAATTGGCCAAATTGAAGGACCATTACTGCCACCATCTGTTCCGGAGTGTTTTTCGTTCCTCATGTTATATTATTTCTTGCCCATATTATATCCCTATATCATACTATGGACCTATGAATGAGACATGAGGGAATGTATATAACCACATGTATAAATAATATGAAATACATACAGCATCACGAGATGGTGTCCGATGGCAGCAGCAGTAACTTCTACTGTGTATAACAAAAGTATATAGAGAAATATGAACGTAAATTAATTGAATGCAATTAAACTTAAACTAACATTACATTGTTAACCTAAAATGTGTTGAACAAAGCAAAACACAACTCAAGAGGCGTTATTATATGATTTAACTTTGTTTATGTGCATTATGAATCTAGTGCATGAAAAGGGAATGTTAGGAATGAAATGGCAATATGAACCTGACCATTCCAAGGAAGGTGTGAATTTTGAAAGGAAAACACAAAATGTTTGTTAGTGAAAGTGGGCAGGACTAAAGTCTTTTGGGCTTAGGGGGATAGTACTTTATCGTACTACCCCTGTTGCCAATGACATAGCCAAGGAATTCAGTCGCTCCTCTGGAAAAAGGCACATTTGGAGGGGCTGATGGCCAAGCCTGCTGTGTGAACGTGCTCAAAATGTCATCAGGTGTTCAAGGTGCTCCCTCCATCAAGATATACCAAGGCAAAACTGGACAGACTACACGCTACCCAATCCATGAGTCTCTGGAAGGTAGTAGGCACTAGATGTAGTCCAAACAGAAGGACTGTGAACTGCAGCAAACCTAGACATATTTATTGGGAAAACCTACTAATCAGACACATTGAGCAAGACAAAACACAACAGACCAGAGGAGTATTCCCGAAAGCTTGTTAGGATCAAGTGGCGATAACCCACAATAGCGTTGCTTGAGTTAGTGCCAACTTATTGTTGGAGCTCAAACTTTTCCTGTAATGTCGCTTGGAGCTCATTCATTCTGACTTAGAAGCCAAGGACAAGGCACATGTTACACACTACGCGGCACGCTATGGCTTTGGTCAGGTTTTCAGCATCTCCAACACTGTATAAAAACTTGCTAAAGTGCAATCCGATCCATGCAATTCACACATCAGTTTAAGGATGTTCTGTTAGTGCAGACCATGATTCCAATGGAACTATACTCTGATTAGACTTAAATGAGCGCTACTTGCACTCAATTAAAATAAATTAAATAATCCATTATGGGGACCCAATAATAAATCTCAGATCAACTGGCCAACAAGCATATTGGCCATTTTAATGAAGAAGATGACAATACAAAGACATTCAGACAATTATAGTTTATACATTTCAAATATTTATTTTTTCTTTTGATTTTCACATATGATATAATTACAAAGCGGAAGGTAACATGCAGAACTAAAGTCAACCATCGGTCCTCTAAGCACCGCTTCGGCTCATCTACCCTGTCCCCCCAGGCAAGGAGGAAAGCATTTGTTGCTGTGGTAACATGGCTGGCATCTTTTCAGGCTTGATTTATTTTAAAGGGAAGACATCAGGATATTGTGTGGCATAGTCTGTAATGACAGGTGATAGTTAGTAGACTTGCTACAGGGCCAACAATGTCCATGCCGAGATGCTCAAACGGTGTGGCAATTAAGGGTAATGGCTGAAGTGGAACCCTGGAGGGGTCATTTTCTGTAGTCTGTTGGTACTGAGGGCAACTCCTACAAATCAACCTGTGAATGCAGGTCAGGCCTGTAAAAGTGGAGGAAAGCCTGTGGTTTTATGTTTCCCTGGGTGACTAGCCCAGGGAATTGTGTCCCTAAGGTAAGCACAGTCTCTTGGGCACCTACTAGCTACTTTATCGGCCCCTGCTGGCGGTGAAGTACACCAAGATGTTAGAAATAGTTCTCACCCACCCCTCTATTGCAGCAGCAGAGAGCATTCACAAGTACAATGCATGCAGTATCCTCAATACTTTTTGAATTTATAAATTTTCCATTGAGCTTTTTTCATCCTTACATACAGCTCCTTGGGAGATTCATCTGGCTCCACTTTCAGAGACCAGAATTGCTGCCTGTAGGTCTTGGGGTCGATGTTATATTTTTGTTCAAGGATAGAAGCTTTAATCTTGTCTTTGTCAAGAGAAACATTACTTTCAATGTTAACAAATCTACTTCTATCCTTTAGTAGGAGGTTCGAGGTAACACGATAACACATTGTTAATCTTGGGGAGAAAGTCTCTGAAATATGGAGTAAATTCAGATACCCTAGGCAACATGCAAGGCACCAATTTTACTCATCTGGAGCAGTTAGGCATTCAGTCGATATACTACCAGGAGGAGCTGGGGATCAAACCAGCAATCCTCCGATTACCAGCCCCCCCACCCTACCTCCTGAGCCACAATGCCACACAAATATCACTACTGGCTAGGTCAGCTATTTCAACCTCAGTGGAAAATGGCCACGCCAGTATCTCCTTTCTCCTTCTCATCCTGAATCTCTGGTTCAGCTTGTCACCACCAAACTCCAGCAGTCCAGCTTCCCTTTCCTGCTTTTACCTTTGATGACATGTTTTCATGACATATTGGGGGGAAAAAGGTTAAGCCTGCCACCACTGCCACCAAATGTGAGTCCAGAGACACCAGAAGTCACGTAGAAGCTACAACAAATTAGGAAAACCAGGTCCACATAAATTGAGTGCACCAAACACAACAGATTTTTCAAATTTAACTAAATTAGAATATAACCTACGCCGCCCCCACCCCCGCCACTGCCCCCTGATGGTGTGGGGATTTCTTCTACAGTGCATTTCCTCTCTTTACTTCCTGCATTTAAGCCACACTCAAGATGGCCACGGCAACTTCAAGAAAATTGCAATTGAATGTGACAAAAACATAGATAGAACATAACATTAAATGGTGCGCCAAAATAAAATTACTAACATTTGGCTTCTTAAACTTTGACCAGAAAAGATGTAAGTATGAGTTATATGACCAACCAAAGCCTATGTCTGATTATTATATGATTTGGCGTGGTGTATCTGCCTTACAAATGCAGCGTGTAAAACACAGGAGAATGATGGTGTTAACCGAAGGGTCGGAAGGTGTGGTGCCGGGTAAATTGAAGGCGCTAAAGCCTTCAGATGTACAGATATACATCGTGCTAGGTCCTGCGTTCTTTGCGTTTATGTCACCGCGATCTTCTCCCTGATGCATTTGTGTATGTGTGTGTTTGTTCAGGTCAAAAGAAAATCCTTGCAATGAAATCGATGGATCCTTTTAAAAAATGCTTGAATTTGTTAAACCTATATTTCTGTCGGTTTTCTCAACCTAAAATTTACCCCGTAAGTTTTCAATTTCACATTGAAGATATTTAAAAATGATGACCTATTTATTATAATTAAATTATTTTTTTTTGTTTGTTATTTTTTAATCAATGCAATGTGTGTCTGTGTATGTGGTCAGAAGATGGCGATGCCTGTGTGGTTTCTCAAGCAGAGAGTAGGTAGCGGCGAGGGTGGAGGGTGAACGACAGGTGAAGGCTGTTATTGCCAGAGGCTGGCGAGGGCTTCAGCACCGCTGCTTGCTGGACCCTGAAAATTCATTTTGACAGATGCATCCCTTCTCCGGCTGTAGAGGCTCGATGGGGGGCTGATGAGACATGCTTGCTCAAGCCGCTCAGAGTAGCGTTAGCCAGCCCCGTGTTGTGCAAACCTACAATTTATACGTCTGCTTCAGGCATTAAGCTGGCTAATGACATGCAAGAGCCAGCCATGTGCCTGACACCAGGCACCTGCTTCCAAAGGCACATGTATTGTTTTTTGATTATCTTTACTGTTTCACTAAAAATGACAAGGAATGACTGTAGTATTTACTTAATTCCTTTTTTCCTATTTGCTGCATTAAATCGATTGAATTATGATTGAATCCCTGTCTGCAATTAGATCGTGTTCCATCTAAGCTGTGTGTGCAACAAAGCCCACATGTGTTCAAAGTTCAAAGTTCAAAGTGTTTTATTTGTCAAATGTACAGTACAACACAAGGTCATTCTGGACAATGAAATTCTTGTGGCAAGGCAAGCAACAACTACGTAGTGAATGTATATTTCATCGATTGCCCGCACAGATGTATGCAGAATTGTAATTCACTGCAACATTTTTGTTGTGTTGTGTTTTGTTTGTTGATGCAGACGTACTCACCGCAAATGTTTTTATGAATCTCTCTCGATCTCCAAGAGTCAAACATCCCCAGAGTCTACTCTGCTCACTATAAGTCCCTATCTAATGAAGGCAGCTACAGTGCTGTCATATTGATTCAGCTACTCTCTTTCAAAATGTTAAGTCAGCTTACAACAAAGACATTTAATATAGGGAGTGCTGTCTGCACAGAAGGCTACACTGTGATTTTGCATATGAAAAGATGATTTTAGAATTACCAAGAGCGTGCCAAACACCCCCCCGCAAAATAAAGCAAAATAACATCTCTGCATTGCTGACAACTGACATATGGCTCAATGCCAATGAACATCTCTGCATTGCTGACAATTGACATATGGCTCAATGCCAATGAACAGGAGGTGTAATTTTTGTTGGATACTTGCCGAGACTGTCTGTTTGTTGTTGTTTTTTTCTCTTCTTCAGATGAGAGAGAACAACCGCTGAGGGGGTGACCTTTTGTTGTTTCCTATCGGAGCCCAGACGATGAGTGTGACCCTGTGTTTGTTGGCAGTGCCAAAGAAGACCCCGGGAGTCGTCTCCACGGCCAGAGGTTCCTCGTCATCCCAGCTCCCGGAGTCCCAATAACCCTGCTCCGAGCTGCACTGGGGGCGAGCAGAGGGAGGCTCACTGTGACCCATCTGCCAGCATCAGATAACCCCCCCCTCTCCCTACCTCTGGCTGTTGGACGCCACATGTGTGAGTTGACTTTCCCTAACTTCCGCCCATTCGCGAGCAGCCATCTACTGCGAGCTCTGCCTTCACCATGCAGTGGAGACGGAGGCACTGCTGTCCCATCAAGGTGACCTGGACGTGGACAGTCAAGCGCTCGCTGTTCCGCACCCACATGGCGGGCCTCGTCTCGCTCGCCCTGCTCTTTGCCCTGTTCCTCTTCTTCACCCACCAGGACTGGCTACCGGGACGTGGCACCCCCAGGGACAACCCGCTGACCTACACGGTCAGGGGTTTCCGTGGGGGCAAGCTGGAGATCAACCAGAGCTCCTCTCTAAGGGGCCTCTGGAGGGAGGCAGGACACACCGCACCTAAGCCCCTGCTCAACCTCAGCTCTCAGCAGGTAGAAGGCGCGAGTGAGGGAACAGGAGGTGGAGGCACCAAGACGGGCGTGATGGGGTTGGAGGACTCCATGAGCACAAACAACAGTTTACAGAAGGAGATGGCTGTGGGCGGGAAGCTCAGCGCCCAGCCCTACCGCTACATCCTAAATGAGCCCTTCAAGTGCCGGGACAGTGCACCGTTCCTCGTTCTACTGATCGCTGCTGAACCGGGCCAGGCCGACGCCCGCAATGCCATCCGCCAGACGTGGGGGAACGAGAGTGCAGCGATGGGTCTGGGTTTCGTCCGACTCTTCCTGCTCGGAATGGGGAAGAGCTCGCACAGCCGCCTCCAGAGCAGTATAGAGGAGGAGAGCCGCGTTCATCGCGACATCGTCCAGCAGGACTACCAGGACACTTACTACAACCTCACCATCAAAACCCTGATGGGCATGAACTGGGTGGCCACTCACTGCCCGCATGCCTGCTATGTGATGAAGACGGACAGCGACATGTTCGTCAACACAGAGTATCTCATCCAGAAACTGCTGAAGCCTGAGTTGCCACCCAGGCGGCGGTACTTCACGGGTTACCTGATGAGGGGCTACGCGCCCAACCGAAACAAGGACAGCAAGTGGTACATGCCGCCCGAGCTGTACCCCAGTGAGCGCTACCCCATCTTCTGCTCGGGGACGGGGTACGTGTTCTCGGCGGACATGGCCGAGCTGATCTACCAGGCCTCGCTGAGCATACGCCGCCTGCACCTGGAGGACGTGTATGTGGGGATCTGCCTGGCCAAGCTGCGCATCGACCCCGCGCCGCCCCCCAACGAGTTCCTCTTCAACCACTGGCGGGTGTCCTACTCCAGCTGCAAATACAGCCACCTGATCACCTCGCATCAGTTCCAGCCCAACGAGCTTGTCAAGTACTGGAATCACCTGCAGAGCAACAAGCACAATGCCTGCATCAATGTGACAAAGGAGAAGAACAGCAGGTACAGGCACCGGAAGTTCCATGGTGAGAGGCCTCAGTGAAAACGCCTCCCCATACTGTCTAAATGGTGATCCATAAAGACCACCACAATGAGAACAGGGCTGGCAAAGAGATTTTTTTCAGCACTATATACACTGTACGGGAAAGAGCACATTGTTTTTTTTGTATTATGTACAGTTGATGATTGAAGATATTTTTTTATTTTGAGAACTCTGTTAAGTATTGTGAACCTCGTTGAACCGAGTCCAGAAGAGGCAGTTGAGTTCATATCAATGTGCATTATGAAGCATGCACAGAAAACTACTAAAAAAGAGAAAGCAGTCATTATGAGAGTTCTGGTGCCGATAGAGACATGCTAGGGTTTATTGTGATGGTACTGTACACTGGCGGTATGGTACATTTACACCGGGGCCATACCTTTCTATGTTTATGACACAAAATAGTGTTTACACAGACAACGGGAAATGTAAATGTGCTATCTCTTGAAAGTTACACTACCTAACCTATGAATGAGAGTATCCTTTATGTGGACCAGTCATGCTGCCCTATTTCTCAGTGTTTACTTTAAAGACTTATCAAAATGAAAAAAGAAAACCGAAAAATCAACAATGCTTACTGTAAAGAGAGGGGGTTTATCTGTCATATTTATTTTATTTACAATCTACGTGGAAGCACTCAGAATCACATGTGGGAGATGACTGAGATTGTATTTTCTAAAGCTTTACATGAGGTAAGTGTGAGCCTGTCTGCACTTGGAGAAAATGTGCGATGAATCGACCACAATTAAAAACGCATTGAACTGAGTCGGGTTTTGCGATATTTTTTCTTGTTTCGACCGTTTCAACTGAAGATGTCTGAATCAGCGGTGCGAAAAACGGGTCTATCTTTATAGCCTAGGCTTACTTATGACAGATACTACTCCAACGTCTCCTTTAAACATTTCTATTAAAGTAAAAGTATATGCCGCACTACAAGGTTGTACAGGGCCGGCCCTGCCTATAGGCAGATGCTAGGGGCGCCATCCCGAGGGGGCGCGCAATTTGTGAGCCTTGATCGGCGCGCCAGCAATCGGCGCGCCAGCGATCGGCTCTCCCACCCTCCTGTTTTAGATGCAGTTCTTTGTATCTTACTCAGTTTGGAATGAAACAAGCACCGTACGTAATGAGAATGAGTCGACAGTCTGCCTAGAGCGGCATAATGGCTAGGGCCGGTACTGCAGTAGTGAGATGAAGCTGGCGTGGAAGCCGTTCCTCTTCCTCTATGAGAAGGTGAAGAGGAAAGCCAATGACATTAATTCCCACTTGTATTCTATACTCGGTACAATATATTGTATTGTGAATCTTTACAAATATCTTATGGAAGTATTGAAAGCCGTCAATAATACACCTGCTTTTGAACAGGCAAACAATGACTGATTCTATAAGAAAATGGCTATAAAAAGAGTTTTTGTTTTACAGAGTGGACTTTGGAGTAGCGAAAAGGCAATCACAACCATTCAAAATTTAATCGAAGTAAAAGTCCATATGCACTTCTTTAGAACCTAGAAAATATCTGATGGCAACACGCTGCAGATTTGATATTGATATTGATTTGAAATTAAATATTTAGGCGCACAAATGTTGAAGGGCTTGATCGTGTTCGCTCCAGATGGACCTGAACAAATAGTCTGTAGGTGTGTGTGTGTGTTTGCATGTTTGTTTAGGACAGTTGGGGAACAAAGCAGGATAATGTGTTTGTTTGTGTTTGTGTGGGTGGGGGCGATTAATAAATATGTACACACTTCAGTGCTCAGGGTCACCACTAGCAGCAACCGAATACATAAATGGGGTGATGACCTGGAACGACCCATATCAGATTAAGTTAATTACGCTAATGGAGATTCGGGGCCTCATTGTTACGCGGACTCGACCGCACTGTCGGTCTGTCTGTCTCGTTTTAATCAGCTCGGTGTTTACGTCATTTCAAGTCAGTTTAGAAGATGGGTGTGAAGTTCACACACAAAAAATCGGTGCCTTTTTAAATCAGCTAATCGCTCGATCCGAGAAGATTATTCCAGACCGGGACTTTAGAGGCGAGAGCCGGCAAGTTAAGAGAATATAGATGTTTGTCTCCGATAAGCGGTGCGACAGCAAAGGAATTATTTCACGCCAAAGCCACTGGCAAAGAGGCAGACAAACCCTAACCACCCACACCTCCATTAATTCTCTATGGCAGGGGACTTCAACCAAGGACAGCTTGGTGGATAGAGAAACAGAGCAGGGATCCCCAAGTTTTTATTTGTGTTGTATTATTATTATATATTATTATAGGCCAGGCTTAAAGCCTGGCCTATAATAATATATATAATGCCAAATTTTGATTTATTTCAGATAGTTTAGTTCCTTTAGTAGACCAGTCACAGAGCGTGACTGGTCTGTGTGGAAAAAACACAGTGAAATCCACCTTTTTGTTGTATTTACAAATAGAATAAATGTTTCACAAATCTGAAATATGGTTTGAAATTCTTTTTAGGCTTTTTATTATAATCTAGTCCCAATTTGACTACTATAACTACCAGTAGTTTTTTTTTAATCTAGACCTTGTCTTAAATGGCCTGTATCTCAAAAACAGTGAAACAGTGAACAGTGAAATCCACAATTTCTCTGTTTTCACAAATAAAATAAAGTTTTCACAAATCTTGAAATAGGATTTTCCATGCTGTTTAATATCAATACCATAATCTAAACCATTTACCATGTGTTTTGATAGAAGTTCAGCCATACACCAGTTATGTCTGTGAGAGACACAGTATGTTTCTCAAAAATCGGAGATTTTTTAATTCACCAAAACGTCTGCGAAATGAAAAAAAAAGCTGCGAATTGGCTCGCTTTCAGCTGATTACTGAAATGAAAAATAAAAACGTAACTCAACACTTTTTTGCCGTCACATTGGCCCTTCATTTTAGCCGTAATCTGTAATTTCATGGTAAATGCAATAAATGAGAAAAAAAATTTTAATTGAGGACAAAGCAAATGCAGCGTGCAGCAATTTCCGTTTTTCCAATTGGCCAAAGCTCGCAGACCAATTAAAATCGCGGCCGCCAACAATGGACGACAAGAAGAAAAATTTCCAGAGTCCCATGTCATTCCGGTGCTGTGCAATTCATTAAACACTCAACCGGTTGTGAGTGTGTGACCTATGCAAATCTGAGCACGAGATTACCAGTATCCAGAGAGAGAGAGAGAGAGAGAGAGAGAGAGAGAGAGACAGAGAGACAGAGACAGAGAGAGAGACAGAGAGACAGAGAGAGAGACAGAGAGACAGAGAGAGAGAGAGAGAGAGAGAGAGGGGAGGAGGGTTTGGCAAAGTGTTTAGAGTAAACGCAGGATGGCTGAGTCAGGACACAGCGGCAGACATGGTGGGAGGTGAGGAAGAAACGGAGTGATGTAACAGGGCAACAAATGAAGGATTGAGAGAGTGGGGGAGGTGAATGGAGAGGAGGAGAAATGAGATGTGGCTGATGGGTATTGGGGAAGTCGTTGTCCTGTAAACGTGGTAGCGGAGGGAACAACAGAATGAAATATCTTGACCTTTCCGTAGGAACTAATGCTGCTCTCAGGGCGCGAGGGCGGTGAAGGTGAATTTTAATCAAGGTTTTCGCCGAATTCGACTAAGAACAGAAAAAAGAAAAGAACACAATAAATATCACCTCCTCTGACAGGGAAAGAAGGGAAAAAATGATTGGGCTCCTTTTCTTTTCTTGGCAGGAAAAAGCTGAATTTGCATTTGAAAGGGGAGAAATTGCCTTCCTTTCTCCCAAAGCCTTTAGATGAATTACAAGAAGAAAAAAAATCAGAGAGAGAGAAAAAACACACCGTTTGGTTTATCAACAACCAGCGGCCCATTTTTGGGGGAAGGGAAGAGGAGCGCCTCCCGCGTCCTATCGGGTGCCTTTGGAAACAGATGGTGGGTTTCAACCGGGGGGGCTGAAGGACTCTGCGAAACGGGGTGCCGCCAGCGTTGAGCCAAAATCTATTTATAAAACGTAATTTGACAGGGACACTCCAGAATGCAGAGTGGACCGCCGGACGAAGCGGTTCTGCCAGATCCCGAATAAACAAATCCAACTCAATGAACGCCGGCCCTCTAAAGACATGGTGGTTAGCAGCTTACAGTGTGGGCCAACAAGCCCGGATAAGCAGCCAGGGGCCAAAGGCACAAAAAACAAAAATGTAGACGCCAAAGAAGGTTTACAGACAGGAGAAGATATCTATCGTGCAGTGGGTGAGTTTTATAATCTGTCCAAAGCCTGGAGATTGACTAAATTGTGGCTCCAGCAAAGTTAAGAGACATTGAAAACTTTTATTTTGTCAGATTTGGAGGAGAAAATATTCAATATTATACAATATAAAATGTATTAAAAACATTTGTTACTACCAATAACAATCCAACACCTATTATTTATCTTCTTTCTGTATCTTGATTTGTGTCTGTGATTTTATATATATACAGTATATATATTCAATTATTTCTTTGTTTCTTTATTTATTTATTTATTCTGCATTGTAAAGGGTGAGTACCAAAGAATGTGAATTATATGTGAATTGTGACTGAATTGTCTTGTCCAAAACTGGAGGGGAAAACATTTGCATTCTGATTGAAAATCAAGCATAATGTTTGTCGTTATTACACAACATCACTAAAATATATACAGTAAATATAAAATATGCACTGCAAACATGTTTATTTCATGCCTACAACCACTTCCTGTGGTTGAGATTCTGATGGTCCATCATCTACACATACAGTATATTGGAATTACTCAAAATATCACCACTGGCCACAAGGGGGCAACCTGTTGTACACAATCACCATTTATCGACATTATTTGACAGGGACTGCTTTAAAGTTTGAATCACCAATAAGATGCGTTTGTCATGTGGCTAGAACTTCTCATTTTTGAAACAGAAACTTGTTTAAAAAACATTTTAACATACTATCACATAACGTTTGCCAACATTGGGCTGCATTCAAACACAGTGAGATGCTGCAGCAGTGGTAAGTGTCAGGGATTCGGTCTATCCCTCATCTGGCCACCAGATCACCAGCTTCTTGAAACAACTATCTAGCTGATCAGGACTGATTGTTTTCAGCTATATAT
>OMKR01053413.1:0-13174 GCA_900302355.1 Cyttopsis rosea
GCTGCCAAGGTTTGGTGGGAGAGCCGCGCCAAACAATATCTGTTTATCGCAACTTTTCAAAATGTAACAAAAAAATTTGGGTGCCATTTAGCCCTTGTAACTCTTAAAGATTAAGCATTATTTCCAATCATATTTCAACATTGAATATAAAAACATGCATTAAACCACTAAACCACTTTTTTTTTTTTTTACAAGGTTTCTGTGCTGAAGATGGCTTAAATGAGTAACAGGGTTGAAGTAACAGGGTTGAGTTTTTAGCATAGAATTTGCAAATATACATTATGTGGCTAACTAGCATTGATGCTAATGGTGTGAGAACAATAATGACATTCTAATTATTTACCTAAAATGTATTTTAACAAAAAATTTTACTTTGAAGCTATAATTTTGGTAATAATTTGAGAAATTACAAATTTTGGTTGTAATTTGAGAGTGACCTCAGTCAAAATCACAATATCAGTGAAAATACAGAAAAAAGAAGAGAGAGAGAGAACTTACTTTACTTCTTCCCACGGCCTTCAGGGAATTCTGATGATGCAACTTATTCTTAAACGTGTGACATGTGGAACATTCCAAATATTTCATACGGGTGAATGTGTTCAGGTAACAGGGTTGGGACACAACTAAAGTGTAAAATTTTCATAATCTATAATGAATTACTCATGAAAAAAATTATGTTTCGAGCATGAGATGTGAAATGGAAAATAAAAATATTTCGATTACTGAAGGATTTTAATGATTATATTTCACATGAATATTTGTCCATTTATTAGACACAAATGGCACCCCAATCGTGGAATCCAAATAACCCAAATAACGAGACCAAGAGACAATTAGGTAGATGCATTTCAATCTAAATAATTGAATTGAACCATCATCTGAATCGAATCGAGGATTTTAGTTCCCGTCAAAGGTGACAAGTGTCCACAATGAAAAACAAAAGTGCTTATGAAGGAGAAACAGGAAATGGAAGTCAACAAAATCAAATTTTTGAGAAAGGTGTATGTGACGGAGTCGTCACAGGCTGCAGACAGCACCCAGTAAAAGTCTCTCATGCACACACACACACACACACACACACTTACACTCTCTCTCTCTCTCTCCCTCTCCCGTTTATGCTTGTTGTGGTGAGTGCACGCGCCACAGTAGCAGTAAAAGTAACAAACATTTAATTTCACAATTTCCCCACAGTGTTTGATAAGCATAAGACAGACACACAATCCTGGTTAAAAACCTGCAGGTTGTGTTTATTTATAGCCAAGGTTATTGATTGATTTTGCTGATTTTGCTAAATCTCACTGTTGTCTCTCCAATGCAGTTCCTGGTTTGGCATAGAAACAGAGCTGGGGAGGAGAGGAGGGATGTACTGTCTAGTTCCCATCCTGCTCATTCAGTGTAGATTGGACCATACTATTTGTAGGCGTGTTTTCATAATTAGAATATTTTAGCATGTTCTGAGTATATTTAATGAATTATTGTAATGTATGTTCTACAGTATAGTACAATTATTTATTTTCAGTATCATTGTTAAAGCGAACATCTAGTAGTAAATTGAATATTCTTATAGTGGTATTGTCTGTTGGCGGGGTTTTATGTATAAAAGGAACCTGTTACCTATCGAGGCTGAGTCTATGTTTATTATTTCTCTCAGTTGAATTTATACTTTATCCATGGATCCATTTTCACATTTTTTTATTTTGTATTGAGCACCAAATAAATATTCTTTAACTGACTTCATCATCTATGACTGAGCCATTCTTTTATGGAGGGTTGGACTGAGCCGCAAAGCTTCACGCTTCCTAACATATGGTGGCAGTGGTGGGATGGCCAGTCGTAAGTCAGCGCGTCCTCCTGCCCGGAGGACTGGCCTCCGGTCACAAGGAAGGAAGCCCTCCCAGGTCCGTGAAGAAGATGACTGGGAAACTGCAGTAATATCCGATGAGGAGGGGCATAAGATGCTTCGAGGAAAGGGTGCAGTACCTAAGACCCACCATCGGGAGAAAGTCCCTTTTATAAGTGCCCAGGCAGCAGAACCTGGTCTAGTCACTTTGTTCAGAGAATTTTTGACAGTGCAAGATTGGAGGGATGATGCCCTCTGGGAGGAGCTCAGGGGTGTGAGGAGCTCCATACAGACTACCCAGCATGTTGCAGTTGAGTGGTCAGCGGGGCTCGAGAGTGATGGTGACAGTCAGAGCCAGAGGTTGAACTGCCAAACTACAGCACCAAGACAATGACCTTCAATGTCTGACCCCTACAGTGATGTGGTCATCACTGAGGTTCCAATCCACCATCCTTCCTGCGGAAGGAACCAAAGATGCCAGCATACCAGTCAGGTGAAGACATAGAAAACTATCTTCTCCGCTTTGAACACATGGCAAGAACCTGCCGCCTGATCCCGTTGCTCACCGGTAAAGCTCTGGAGGCATACACAGCGATGGATGAGGAGCAGTCCAACACCTATGACAACCTGAAGGAGGCGCCGTTGGTGAAATTCGACATCACACCGGAGACCTATCGTCAACACTTCAGGTCCGAATCGGTATCACCAGGGGAGTCACCGACAGAAACCTATCATCACCTGAAGGGTCTCTACGGACGTTGTATCCAGCCAGAACAGGGGACGAAAGCGGAGATCAGCAAGGCAGTAATCCTGGAGCAGCCGCTGCAGGTCCTCCCACCAGACATCAAAACCTGTGTTCGTGAGCATGAGCCAGAGGACGGGCTCACTGCATCCAGGTTAGCACTGCAGTATCTACAGTATATGCCAGGAAGGGGATGCCTACACAACCTGCACCACGTTTCAAAGACAAAATCCACTACAGGGACACTGCAGATAACTCTGGGGGGATGGGGTTTGTAAAGAAAGAAGGCAAGGAACAGACAATGATACAACCTAAATTTAAGGATTTTGTATGTTTTCACTGTCAGCAGCAAGGGCACAAAGCTGCAGTATGCCCTTTAAAAAAATCTAAGTTGTCTGGGGTGTGTTATGTGCCTAGAGATGGGGATGGTGGTAATGGGGAGGATGATAATGGGAGCCAACAAGAGAGAAAGTTTGCAATGATATGTGTGAAAGTGAATGGTAAACCAATTGTTGCAATGCTTGACTCTGGTAGTTCCATATCATTAATCAAAAAATGCCATGTCCTTAATGAGCGCATTGACTAGACACACACAAGACACTTGTCCAGTGTGTTCATGGAGACAATAAGCCTGAGCCCCAAACTGACCTCACTGTTTAAGTTGAGGATCAGAAGTATCTCCTTAATGTTGGGGTAATGGAAAATCTTCCGGTTTAAATGGTTTTGGGGAGGGATTTACCTGTCCTGTTTGAACTATTGAGGAGGGAGAAGTCTTGTGTACAGTCCATTTAAAAACCAGATGTTAATGTGTCCTGTTTCATGCTTACTCGTAGCCAAGCTCAGAGGGGCTTACAGCCTCTACCAAACTTGTGTGACAGTCTTTGTGAAGGTGGAAACAAAGGGCCCAAAAAGTCACACCGACAGCGGCGTCTGGACAAGCATGCAGGCTCACCCATGACTGTTGAGGTATCTGTCATCACCATCATCTGTATCACCCCCTTCAAACGCATTGCAATGGACATTGTTGGACTGTTGGAAAACAGCAATGCAGGTTACCAGTACATCCTTGTGGTCTGTGATTTTGCAACCCGTTATCCTGAAGCATTTTCCCTCCGTTCAATCACTACTCCCAAACTGATCAGTGCTTTGGTCCAGCTTTTCTCTCGTCTAGGCATCCTGGAGGAGATTCTAACTGATCAAGGAACCAACTTTACTTCCCGGTTGATGGGTCAACTTCAGCGTGAGCTGGAGATCACAGGCCTGAAGACGACACCCTATCAACCAGAGACAGATGGGCTCACAAAGAGGTTCAATCAAACACTCAAAAGAATGTTGAAAAAGTTTGTGTCTGACACGGGAAAAGATTTGCTACCGTTTATACTTTTTGCCTACAGGGAAGTGCCTCAGACCAGTACCGGTTTCTCTCCATTCGAGCTCCTCTATGGCTGGCTAGTGCAGGGACCATTGGATCTTCTGAAGCAGTGGTGGGTGGGGACTACAGCTGCTCCTAAGGAGAAAGGAGTCCTGCAGTATGTCCTGTAAATGAGAGACCGGCTGGAGTAGTACCGAGAGGAGGCCAACCTCAACCACCAGCTATCCCAGAAGGCACAGAAAACCTGGTACAACAAATATGCATGCCAGCGGGAGCTCGAGCCGGGACAAAAGGTCCTGCTACTCCTGCCTTCTGCCTTCGTCCAACAGTGAGCTTCTTGCCAAGTGGCAGGGGCCATTCACCGTGGTACGGAAAGTGGGACCTGTGACCTATGAGGTTGAGCATACTGAGAAGGGAAAGGAGAAACAGACTTATCATATGATCCTCCTTAAGCCCTGGAAGGAGAGATTGATTCCAGTGAAAAATGCATCTTTACTTGTCTGTCAAGTGGCTGAGGAGGATGACTCTGAGGTGGTGACGACTGGAACAGTCCAGGTGAGGTGGATCTTTCCCACTTGGATGGGAAACGGTCAGTGGAGTTGCAGCACCTCTTCGACGACTTTCCTCAGCTCTTCCATCAGAAGCCTGGCAAGACCCGGGTCTTGCAGCATGTAATTCGACTCAAGGCTGAGCAGGGGTTGATCCGCCAGCATTGTTAGAGTGCCAGAGAGATTTGTGGGGGCTTTGAGAGAAGAGATCAAGACGATGCTCAAGATGGGGGTGATTGACCATCGGACAGTGAATGGAGTAGCCCCAGTAGCCATTTCTTGTTTTGATGCTTATCCCATGCCCAGAATCAAAGACCTGCTGGAAATTATTGGCCAAGAGTGTGTGTGTGTGTGCGCATGAGAGACTTTTACTGAGTGCTGTCCGCAGCCTGTGATGACTCCGTCACATTACCGCCCTCCTCTCCTGCGGCAACACCATCAGGCAGCCTGGACAGGTAATCTGCTGTCACATTCTCCTTGCCTGCCTCAAAAAAGAAGTCTAGTTCCATTTTATCCATAAATAATGTGATTTATTTCACACAGGAGGAAACACTAATATGGATTATTTAAAATGTAATGTGTAAATTGCATTGCTGATCCAATTATCCCACAGTGACTATTTAAACGGCAGAACGCCGCCTCCCACCAACCGAAAGCAAGGAAATAATAATAATAATAAAAAGCTTTGTTTTAATTGACAAGCGGAACTTATTGAGTCGCTGAGAAGCCTGATTACGCCTGCAGCTGATAGGAAATACATGCTGTGAGGATCAGTGCACACACACACACTCACAATACACACACACATGCACACATGCAGACATACACACTCAAACATGAACCTATTGTATACTCTCAAGCTCTTTCCTTCAAACACACACACACTAACATGAACCTATACACACATACAGACAAACCCAAACACACACATGCACACACACTTACACACATAAATAAACACATATACAGACATACACACTCAAACATGAACCTATACCTATACACACACACATACCTATTGTATACTCTCAAGCTCTTTCCTTCAAACACACACACACTAACATGAACCTATACACACATACAGACAAACCCAAACACACACATGCACACACACTTACACACATAAATAAACTCATATACAGGCATACACTCTCAAACATGAACCTATACACACACACCTATTGTATACTCTCAAACTCTTGACTTCAAACACACATACACGCAAACCTGAGCCTATACACACACACAAACGCACTTCTCATCTTGTGCTTTGCAGGACTTTCTAGTGGTTTGATTTGGAAATCTCTTTGATTCGAGACCTCTTCCCCACACACACATTCACTCCTCCGTGCACCTCTTTTTACTCTCTCTCTATATTCCCCCCCTCCTCTTCCCCACAGGGATGTGATGTTTCTTAAATACACCAGTAATGAGTGTGAGAACATCTTTAAACCAAATGGGGGCACAGCCGGTTTGCAATCACTTAATCCCAAACCAACACACACACACACACACATACACACACACACACACACTAATGGAGACATCAAAGACAGATTTAATTTAACCAAGCGCCCTGGCCTTCACACTCGCACACATAAATAGACTGATTTTGTCCCGGTGTTCATCTCCACGACTGCTGCTGAACATCCCTCCTCCTGTACTACCCTCTCCTCTAATCCTTCCATCCACTTCTCTCCAAAAAAAGTGGAGAGAAGTGGATGGAAAATGCAAAATCCTCTCCTCTCCTTTGACACAACACTACAACAACCATGAGAGTCTGGAACACAGGTTTCCAGCATGATATAGGGTCATATATGGTTAGATTTCCCCCAAACCCCCCAAAATATTAAATTTACGACATCTCCTTGCCTGACATGCAAAGAAATGACTAATGACAACCCAAACTCATAGTCATTTGTTTTGGCTTAGCTCAATTAATTCAGAATTCCTTTTGATTCAGGGGGATAAAGGAAGAAAATGTATGTATTAAGTGCGATATGTAAAAACAAAGTAATGTAATGACTTCCGAGATAAAAATTACAAAATAATTAAATTTAGTATTCAGTACAGTTAATTGCCATCAGGCTTATACAATATACAGCATGTGAAGTCTGCTGAAATGTAAATTGATTGCAATAACCCATTGTTAGGGTTGAGATAAACAAGATCTTATTCCAGTAATGTTCTTAGAATAAGTAATTCCAATCTTAAGGTGTGTGCTGGGAAAAGAAGAACGAGAAGCCTAAAAGAATAGTTCACCGCACATCAAAACAGCTCCTTGAAGACAAAAGACTTGATGAAAAGAGGTTGTTTTTGTCCCCTCTATGGAGCTATTTTGATTTCCTTTTTTCCCCCTTGTAACGGATGGCTCCCAAGTTGTTCATTTGTGTTGTTGCTGTTGTTTGTTTTTTGTTTGTTTTGATGTGTCGCTTCTCAAACGGTCATTAAATTCCATCGGCGCCGAGCTGCTTACGAGTCAGAGCCGAGTTGGAGCAACGGCAGCATGGATTACAAGACAAAGCACCGCCCGCCTCACCCCCCATGGGAGCTATAATGTTTATCTAATCGATCTTATCTCCTGCGTGAATGTAAATCACTAACAGGGTTGGCTTTTGTACGGGCCACTGCTGTGAATCACTAATGCAGAATGAACCAACTTCATTCAGGATGCTGGATTTGACTCTACTCTGCATCAAATTATGTTTTGATGGTAATTCATGGTTGGTCTTTATCAATTTTTCACAATAATTTAAATAGCAATATATCAAATAAAAATTGAAAATATCCAATAAAGTATAGCAATCAAATGGTAAATAACAAATATAACCTAAAAATCAAAACAAACCTTCCACAAATAAATAAATTAATTAATAATAATAAAAAAACGGTCGCTCAGTGGTTAACACTGTTGCCTCACAGCAAGAAGGTCCTGGGTTCAAATCCCGCCTGGGGCACTGTTGGCACCGTGCTCCGGTGGGTTATCGCCCAATCAGGGGCCTTTCTGTGTGGAGTTTGCACGTTCTCCCCGTGTTCGCGTTGGGTCTCCTCCAACATAAGGACCCTGACTAAAAACATGCAGAACACTTCCTGACCATGGCATGGACCCACCACCTGGAATTGGTCCCCAGGCGCCGACAAAGTGAGGGCTGCCCACTGCTCCTGGCTGCCCCTGGAGGAAGGACGGCCAGGATGGGATAAAAGCAGAGACTATATCTCATTGTTCGCCACTCCTGCATGTGTGTGTGTGTGTGTGTGTCACCCTCTGCATGCATGTGTGTGGTATAATGTGTGATTATTAAATCGTTCTTCTTCATTCTTCATTCTTCTTCATTGGAGCCGTTTCCATGATGTCAGCCAATATCAACAGGTCTGAGAAGGGAGCGATATGACGTAGCGTTAATCCTTAAAAAATTTGTAATGTTAAAATCCCGATTGGTTCTAGTTTTTTTGTTTTTTGTTTGCTTCACCCCCACAGCTCAGAGCCACGCCCACGCCAGTATTACTACCCCGGCTTGTTTCAAACAGAGGCTGAACCGAGGGCCAGTATAAGATAAATGGGATTTTTAAAACTGTGAATCATGCAAAGCTATTCTAGAGGTGTCCCAGAATAAAATATAGAGCTGGAAATGAGCAAAATAGGTCCTCTTTAAAAGTTTTTTTTGTTGCTAATCCATGTTCCCCGAGTTAATTCAATGCTGCGTGAAAGAAGGAACGGAAATAGCTTCAGTCACATAACAATGGAAGTGCATGAATCATATTAAATTGGTAGGTTTGAGCTATTGGGAGTAGTTTCTCACTCTGTCTAGTAGTTAGTTTATTACACTACTTTAACTGAAATTATAATCAAGTTGTAAGGGTTTCCGTGGAGCCCGTAGCCTAGCAACCAGTCGTCGTGTGGCTTTCTTCCTTGTTTTAATTCCACTGTTTTGATTACTGTTTTATTTTTTCCATAAATGTATGTCCTTGATCGCTTTCATAATGAGATTTTATTCTTTATGAGAATTGGATTCGGTTGTGGTGTTCTACAAACTTTAACAAGTTTCCGATGTCAATTAATTTTCCACAAAGCACTTGGAAACAGGAAACAACTGGAAACAACAACAACAACAAAAAAACCTTCTTAATAAATTTAATAATAATAAAAATGTTCTCATTATTATCGTGATTAGTGTGAGCCAAGACAAGGTGGGTAAGCTTCTTGGCATAACAGCAACACATACATACATAAGGCAAGTTGACATTTACGTCACGTCACGCTTACGAAGTGACCACCGAAGAGCCGCGGCGGGGCGGGGCGGGGTGTTCGGGGATCGGTTCCCCAGTATGAGATTTTGTGATAGAAGAGATGAAAGTCGCTCGGAGCCGAGAGCTTCGAGGTGGAAAGGTTTAAATAAGCGGCTACAATGGCTGGGTTTTTATCACCGCCTCTTTACAGGACCTCACACCCCTTTCATGCGGCGTATCGCCGTAATCGCCGGCCATTCGGGTCCCGAGCGGCGGAGCAGAGACACGGCATTTAAAAAAATAAAAAAGAGAGAGAGCGAGTGAGAGAGACGGAGAGAGAGAGAGAGATTCCACCAGTTTCTATTTCACCGCTTCGCTCCTTTCATGCTTTTTACTTTGACCATTACTTTCAATCGTCTGCATCAATAATGAATACGGTGGTTTCCTTTTGTTGCTAATCTATCTTATTTGCTATTCAGCCACTTAAGGCCATTTCACCAGAGCTCATATTAGAGTACTGGGGACCAATGGACATTAATATTGGATGAAGCGGGAATATTATAATGTGAGCAGCACTGGCTCCGGGCAGACGACTCCCCTGCCTTGTGTCTCTCTCTCTCTTTTTCTCTCTCTGCGGCAATATATATGGATGAATATTAATTACTGTCAAAGCATTACGGGCCATTATTGTGCTTTCTCATTATGCGGCTTCCGGGGGAACTCTGCGGCAGGATGCTAAACAGGTACGAGCCTCCTCTCAAGGAGACGAGGAGGAGGAGGAGCAGGAGGAGGCGCGCGGAGGAAGGTGAAGAAATTTATTGTCTTCGTTTTAATGGCGGCAGGTAAACTTGTGTCCTTCAGAAGCCTCTCGGTGTGACCATTTCCTGTGCAATATTGCCAAAATTGCCAAAATCAGGACCTCAAATGTGGACAACAGCATTAAATACACCAAGGCCGTGGTCATTGGTTCTCAACGTGGGGTCTGGGTACCCCCAGCGGTGTTTCACGATGGCGCGGGGGGGTCCCCAGCAGAATTGTTAATGATTTTAGTTAGTTTCACCGTTATCACCATAACTATAGTGTAGACAGGTATGGAAGTTTGGACTAAATCATATCTAACAATAAAGATTTTCTCAGATCAGGGTCCCAGAGATCAAATCCTATCAAAGGGGGTCTGTGGCCTAATGCGTATCAAATGGAGGGTCCTTGATGTGAAGAGGCCAAACGCTGCTTGCCAAATTTAAATATACACAGACTACAGACTCTAACTCATGCTGTGTACACTTCATATGGCACTTACTGGAGTTAGGTACAGTAACTTCGTGATCCAACGTGTCCAACAAGCCAGTGAAAATAAAGAGGAACCAAAATGTCTCAAAAAGTCAAAGCACAAAAAATGCTGGTTAGTTTGGTTAGTGATCACTGCCCCCTGGCCATGGAGTCAATCTCCACTATTCAGATTATTACTATTCAACGGTTCCATCCATAACCAACACAAACCTAGTATCCACCTCTTCCTCCTTTCTTTCCCTCTCCTCCACTGCCTCACTCCGTCTCTACCTTTCTCTCCCTCTGCCCCGGAACAGAGGATCACAGGGTCTTTGGGCGATAAATACCTCGGACGGAGGGCTCACCAGCCACTTTATTCTGTCGCTCGGCCTCATTAAAATCTCTCTCTCTCTCTCTTGTATGCAGGAGTGGATACTGGCATTTTAACACTGCTTTACTTGATGATGTAAATTTTAGAGAGGCTTTTATTTTTTTCTGGAAGGTTTTTACAAATACCAAAGCCGATTTGACATCTTTAAGGCAGTGGTGGGATTGTGGTGAGGTGGAGATGCGGCAGCTCTGTCAACAGTACACTCTCAAAGTGACACGGGACATTACCAGATCTTTGAGGGATCTAGAGACAGAAATTGTAGAACTACAGAGTGTCAGGGTCCACAGGAAATCAAGGTTGTATTAAAACCCTCAAGTCCAAAAGAGCTGCTCTTGCAGACCTACTAGGCACCAGAGCACAAGCAGCTTTGGTTCCGGTCCAGGTTTCAGAGTGCAGCCCTAGCAGACGCACCAACAAAATATTGCTTTGGCCTAGAAAAGAAAAACGGCCAAAGCAGGTTCATGCACTCTCTGAAATCTGCTGATGGACAGGAACTAAAAGAACCCGGCAGGATACGGGAAAGATCTCTACAGCACTGACTATGTTGAGAATGACAAGATGTTCGACTCCTTCTGTAGTGGACTGCCTCAAGTGTCTCATTGAGAGTGTGCTGAAAATTAATGGGGGGCTCAGTAAACCTTTCAGAGTATAAAGAGGGATAAGACAGGGCTGCTCGCTCTCTGGGATGTTAGACGCCCTGTCATTAGAGCCCATGTTAAACAAAATACGCTTCTATTGAAGGCTTGATTTTACCAACTTTTAAAACAAAACACATTTTATCAGCATACGCAGATGATATCATTGTTCTTGTACAAAACCAATTAGAGATAAATAGTTTGGATGAAATTGCTAAAAGCATTGGGATCATTTCGGCTGCCAAGGTAAATTGGGGAAAGAGTGAAGCGCTGGCAGTTGGAAGATGGCGCCCCCAATTTGCCTGGTGGGCTGATATGGAAACGAGGTGGCCTGAAATACCTTGGTGTCCATCTAGGTGATGAGGAAACGGGTCGGAAAATTTGGGAAGGGGTGGTAGAGAAGATCGAAGATAAGCTGGCAAAATGAAGATGGCTACTACCGTAAATGTCATGTAGAGATTATTAATAATTTGGTTGCCTCAGCATTGGAGAGAAGCAGCAAGCACCATTTTAAAGAGAACCGTTGGTCTGGGGCTAGATGCTTCTTTGTTTTTAATGGATTTTGATTGTTTTAAACCATGGGGATTACCGCCTTTATATCAGGGACTTTTTAAAGCATGGACTCTTTTTAAATGGAAAAGAGTGGGGCCTACAGCATCATCGCACTGGCTGCTAGAAGAACCACTGGTAAACGGAGCCAGGTTGGATGTCCAGGACGAGAACACAACAGGACTTAATGAGAGACTAATGTGCACTGGAAACACCAAACTAAGGAACATTGTGGATGTAGCAGGACCGAGACTACACAACACCCAAGCAGTGGCTTCCCTTTTAAAAATGTCCACACGTATAACCAGGAACATTTTAAATTCATGGTTTAAAAACGACGCAGTGAAGATGAGCGGACGATGCTGCAGGAATACTGCAGTGGTACTGAGGCTCCTAACAAGGAGGATCCTTTTCCAGAACTGGGTTTTTATGTGGTTTTAGATGGACTGAGCGGAACACTGCTTGATTTTAAGAGTTTATGAAATACAGACTTGTACACGGTGAAGGGCAAGCTGCTGTACAGACTGTGTCAGGGCTTTTAATGAGAAAAAGCTGAACATTAAACCAGAAAAGGTGTGGACGGGTCAGCTGGACACAGAACCCAGTGTCAAACCTGTGTGGAGAGTTCTGTACAAGGCAGCTCTGAACAAACGGTGGGTGATCTGCAGCGGAGGGTCCTGCACGGAGCTGTAGCGGTCAATGCTTTTGTGGCAGCGGTCAATCCAGCCGTTTTCAGCGGCCATCCTTTCTGTGGCAGGTTGGAAACGGTTGGTAAAAAGTTGCTTCTATGTTTTAAAGAAAACTGGTCAGAAACTGCCTTTATCTGTGGGGCTGGTTACAGCAAACTGAACAAGTCAAAGTGGCAGTTGATCAATTTCATAACAGTAGAAGCTAAACTGGCCCCATCTACAAAACAAGAAAAGACAACGTACAAAATGATTCTGCTCCTGATGTAGTGTCTGATTTTATTGGATTGTTAAACACCAGGGTTTGGGTTGATTTTAAGTTTTATAAAACAATGAATAACTTATTTTATTTTAAAGCCCAATGGTGCTACGATGACGTGATTTGCTCTGTTGTGGAGGATGCTCTTGTTTTTAGCCAAATGCTCAGATAATAATGTTTCTTTATTAATTTATCTTTTTACAGTATCCAGGATATAATAATATACAGTATACAATAATAAAAAATAATGGTAATACAATAAATAAGCTGTGTGTATACATACTTATTTATTTTATTATCATAATTTATTATTTATTTATTTTTAAATTTGTTTTAATATTTGTTTATTTATTTGTTTTAAATTTGTTTTAAAAGTTTCTATTTTATATTATACTATACTTATATTATTTTTATATATTTAGATTTTCTTTAATGAGTTCACACAGTACATACAAAAACAAGATAAGGAAAGGCAGCAAGTAGAGAAATGAGAGCGAGACAAAAGCAGGGGGATGGAAATCGTGAACAGAGAGAAGAAAAATAAGTAACGGGAGCATAAGAGATGGAGGAAGAGACTAAAGCCATCAGCCTCCTGTCCGATGGGTGGAGGTCCACGGGTGTCATGGCAGAGGGAGGGAGGGATGGAGGGATAACTC
>OMKR01053419.1:0-11946 GCA_900302355.1 Cyttopsis rosea
GTTTGTGTTGGTGTGTGTGTGTGTGTGCGTGCGCGCGCGCGCGTGTGTGCATGTGTCTATGTTTAGGGCAGGAACCAGCGTCTGTTATGCATTAGGAGGAAATTAAACTCCTGCAAGTGGTCGAAAATAGGGAAAAGAATGGATTCCATATTATATGGGCGATGAGTCGCCTCCAAGGCAAAACTTCCACTCAAGTCGCCATTCACTCCATATGTCCCTACAATCTGTTTACCTCCACTGAAATAGAAGAAAAACTAAGAGTTAAAAGGGTCGGCTTGCTATTTCTTCAAGCCCTGCCGTGTGAGAATTTTGGTTCCTGGATTTCACATTTTGAAGGCTTAGGCGTTTGCCCTATAGGACTGCATTAGGTGACAAGCTGCAGCAGAGTTGTACGTTTTTCAAGAGCATTAAAGGGTTAAAGGCGAGCTTAATTTGAATCAAGCCTGGGTTGAAAAATAAGGAACCTATCCTTTAAATAGAGAAGGAGCTATACAGGAATCCCAAATTTATACAAAAGATTTTATTTGTACTTTTTCCAAACACCAAGAAACTCCGTACTTCTTCTATCACTATAACAAACAGTAGAATACCTAATATAGGAATTCATTCTTGTTTTAATTGGACAATCTTGAAATGTTAATATTAAGTCAAACAAAGGACTTTGAATCGCAGATAAAGCGGTTTTCTCATGAATTAAATGGGACTAAGTGGCAATTTGCATTAACACATGTATTTTTAGTGATAGCAACGATAATTTCATGGCGGAGATAATAGATTCCTCATGAAACAGGGAACTTCTTGAGAACATCCCTTATTGTTTCTAGGCTTTCAGGGAGAAGGGGTGATGCCTGTGTGAGCCAAGCGCCTGTACTCTGATGTACTTCTTAATATCAGTCGTTTTTCCACCACCATCTAAGTAATCAGTAAAGTATCATTTTCCCATTTTTCAACAATTACGCCAGAGTATTAAATTTATTGCTAATTGCCATTTTAACAATTTGCCAGTTAATGGGTTTCTTTGTTGACAGTTTTACATGTGTAATTCAGCTTTTTCATCTGTTTGAATTGCAGGTAATTTCTTCACACCCCGCTGGTGATCATTTCATTTTTCTTATTAATTTAATGTCCGACCTACGAAGGAACTCATGAAAAGGAACTCTCCACGTAGAACCAGCGCGGTCTATTTCCACAACTGATAGTGAATAAGAATAAAAATACATTTGAACCCGGGCTCGATTTTGGGAGCTATAGCGCGACAGGGTCCAATCCGGCGATTTGCTGATGATGTAATGTTACATCTGCCGATCGGAATGGAATGACATGTTGCACAGCCAGCTCAGCACATTTCATTGTTCTTTTATTCACTTCTTATTTCATCATTTTATGTTTCAGCAGATTTTTGCAGCAGCAGCGGCGGCGGTAGGGATGGTTGCAGCAGCGGCAAAATATCCGTGTCTCTCCAGACGGCGACGGAGAGGCCACACAATGTATTCCCTTTGATTTTGTTATTTTTTTTCTGTCAGACTGGGCACCGGCTGCCTCCAAACAGCGGTGAACATTTTCCTAGAACTGCCTGTCGTACCATTTAAAGACCAAATCTAGTGATGGTTTGGTCAAATGACACGGGCTCGTCACCTCTGCTCAATCGGTCAGTGGAAGATTGGAACATTGGGTCGCCGCTCAAATTACAGGCCGAGACGTTTGCCTGTTGGTGCAGTTATTTACTGAGGCGGGGTTGAGTTGTTATTTTCTTAAAAGAAAAACCGGGTCTTAACTGGGCCTACAGCAATTTGTATTGGCTCCCACTCTACTCCTCAAATGTCCTCCAAGTGGAGGAGTCATGCATTAGAAACACCGTAGCAACCGGTTCTAAATCCCCTACATCACACTACCCAGCGGCGGCAGTGGACGGCAAAAGTGAACACTCAAGAAGGCTGGAAATCGGCTACTGTGATATGGCTATTTGTTCTGCCTCTTTGTGACCGGGCGATTCCATTGTTGCTGATTAACATTTAGTGGAATCAATGTACTACTAATACTACTAAATCCATTCATTCATAACTCATATATATATATATATGAGTGACTCATAACTCATACTCATAATTGATAACATGCAAAAAACAAATAAAAAAGGCCTGGAGGTGGTCTTTATGGATAAGGATTCTGTATGATAATCGAGTTTACCATATGTTAAATGGTCATATTCTTCTCTATTCTGATCCTTATCTAATCAGGTATTCATCGTTGCATCTCCACAGGGGCTGTAAAATGCCATCAAATCCAATTAACTTTGGCTTTCACCAAAGGCAATGTCGTCAATTACCGTTGATAGTCCTACAGCTCTCCAGATCCGGTTTACATGTGTACAGACTGTTTTCCTTTACTTTTCCACTCCTGCATCACTCACATCCCATAAGTATCCCAATAATTACAATTTGAAAAAAAAAGAAAAAACCCTCCCGCCCCATGGTGGGCGGAGGAGAGGAGCAAAAGTGATCTGCGTTCAACACCCTGCAACCTCACCTCCTGGCAGACAAACTCCCAAATCGCTTCGCACCTGGACCGCCGGGTGATTCTGTGGATCCTAGATTTCCTGCAGACTGAGGTCACAGAAGGTGCTGGTCAACAGCAGGCACTCTGACCTCCTCCACACATCCACTGGTTCCCCCCGCTAGTCATACTGTGCACTCCACCCTAACAACCATCTGGTCAAGTTTGCAGACGACACCGTCCCGCTCGCCCTGCTATCTGCCCCGTCCCAAGACCGCGGGCCAGCCCTCACGTACATAGTTTACATACCCGACCATTATACATGGAGAACCTGTGGAGAGTGTAAAATAAAAATAAAAATAAAAATACCTTGGAACAGTCAAAGTACAGTCAACACCTGCTCAAAAATCTCCCTCCGGACCCTCACAACGTTCCCTTCGCCAAAAACAAACTCTCTCGAAAGGCCAACACCACCCTCCAGGACCCCGCCCATGCTCTCCACGGGGCCTTTGAATGGATGCCGTCTGTGCTTCCTTTTCGCAAAACGAAATAATACAAAAAGGAAGGCAGTGTCTGAAATATCGTGCCACCAAGGTCTCCGGGCGCTTTTAAACGCGCACTTATGTTGCCGGCTTTTAAAAGCTTCATCTGGCATTGAACCCTCAAGTCCTCCAACGCTAAAGTTCTTATCCATCAACATCCACTCAACTTACCCCTTCGATCTACTGAACTTGGACCCGTGACGGCAGCACCGAAAGGCAGCATCTGAACCCATCACACCACAGAACCCTGCTGGGTTCCATCTTTGGTGAGATGAAGAATTTTCGCCCCTGCCCCTAAAATTCTCTGTGCGCACCACTGCACTATATATACCAAATCAGGTATAAAATGAAAAATTTCCATGAAAGATGTACAATAAAAAATAAAATAAAAAAACAAACGAAGGGTAAAAATCATAAAAAACACTTTTTTGCTAATTATCCTCAATGAGTAATCACAATTTACATATGATGGAGTTGACACAATAGAATCAATGTATGTGAGTGTGTGTGGAACAATTTTGAACAAAAAGTCATTTTCCATACTATTTGGAATTCTATTTTTATTAGGTAATAGAGAAATAGTGTTCCAATGTTTTCTATTAAAATAAATGCAATTGTATCGACATGTAGGATTACTAACAAGATCAATACAATGTTGTTCCAGATCGGAGTCGCTGCAGTTAAAGTCGCCAACAAACTGAACAAATGACTCTTTCGCTGGAGTGACTCCCGACTCCTGCGTCATTTAATATAGTATTTAATATATTCATAAAATTATTCTTGTCCCATCGTCTTCTTCTAACCGAGTGAAGAGCGTTTGACTGGTTCCGATTAGATTTGATCACTGAAAAGAACTCCCTCTAACAGTTTTTGTTGACTAGCCACGCTTGTATGAAGTGAAGTGGAGAAGGGCCTCATCGTGGGCCTGCCTCGGGCCTCCAAATCACTGAGACCGCCCCTGTCCGTGGCCCTGTTAACCTAGATTGGAGTCATGCTTTTCAAAATTTGCATGACAGAAAAATATAAATGCAGTCGGCCTACTTCGATCTGCTTCAAAAACCAAATCCTACCTGGTCTTATCCCCAACACCTCTGCAATATGTTGAGCACCAGGGACATTTTGGACATAATGTAAGCATCGGTATTTCGCTGTATGACCGTGTGCAGCTTTAAGAATAGATGAAAACGTCTCATTCCAGCGATTGGCTGGTGAGAGCCTTTTGGGCAAGACAAGGCTTTTGGACAATCAGGGGACTTCACCCCGTGCACCGTGCACAGGTGTGATGGCGTCCAGGGTCCAGATGTACCTGGATAATGACATTCCGCTGCCAGATGTGCTTCCTGTGCCAATGGCCGCCGGAGCTCCGCTGGGCTCACTCCTTTTAAGGATTCACCAGGATTTCAGTTGATTACAGCAGCGAGCTGAAACAGATCTCTCTCTCTCTCTCTCTCTCTCTCTCTGGACCATTAAATTTATATTTTTACATTGCAGGCCTTTATCTGACACTTTTATGTATTGTGACTTAGTGGGAGTGCAATAGGGAGGCAAGCAGAACTTTGTAGATCACAGCGCGGTGACGCCACCAGCAAATAATTACTGCCACTATCAGAGCCAGAGCATCGCACAATGTTTCCATGACCGATGATGACATTGGCGCATAAAACAAACCGTTTTTGGAAGGGTTACTTTTTACAATGTTAGTCTTTCGTGTGAGCCAGTGATTTTTTGTGACCCATTACTGATTATGCGATCATTGTTATGGAGTATAAGGGAAGTAAGGAGAGTAATAGGAATTCTATTTTAAAAGTTTTGCAATTTTGTAAAAGACACAAAATACAGAAACATAAAAATATAATGATATACAATATTTAAGGAATATATGCAATAGAATACAGAGAAAATGTACAATATTTGTCGATGTAAGATATTTCTTGTGGGAATATGATTTTATTTAACAGGTTAATCTGCTGGAATCTACTCTAATAACTTCCACTTCCAAGGGACATTTCGGTTCAAATTCAGTCTGAAATGGAGGCGAATGAGACTTAAAATAGTTCCGCTTGCTCCCCAGTCAGCTAAGTGGTTAATAACATTTAGACATGTGCTTTGAATTGCAGTAATACGTCAAGACCCAGTTCAACTTTGGGAGCAGTAAATTTGGCAGGCATAGATTATTCTATTATGGGTTGTCATACTGTGATTTTCAACTCAAAAACTGTATTTATTTGCTACTTCAGTCACTGTAACACGTCGGATGGGTAGTAACGTTTTTTTTTTTTTTTCATGATAATAACGTCCAATACAAAACAATACCAGCTAATTCTAAATGATGGCTCATGCATATTTCTCAACCTAGCGGTAAGTTTTTCAACAGTAAAACATTCAGCGAGGTTGTGTTATAAATGATGTGAACCAACATTTTAAACATGTCTGGCATTAACAATCAGCTTTAGTCAAGTAGAAGCAATTTAACAGCACCACATAATGTCTGTACTGTCTATAGCAAAGCATATAGATAGATAGATCTCTTGTAAATGAAGAAAAAATGAAATGGGTTTAAATCTTTCAAGGCGGTGTTGTTTTGCTCTATCAGAACAGTTGCCGGTCTTACAATCTGTATCAATGTAGTGAAGTGAAGACGCTGGATCCAAACTTCCACACTTCCAGTTCATTTGGACCAATCCGACATAAAGCACCAACTTTAAAGGGTAACACAATTGAAAATTGGCCAAAAATGAAATGATAAATTGGATCGTTTCTTTGTTAGACCTTGCTGCAGAGGTACTTTTCGCTCACTTGGCTTGGAAAAATGGGTTGATTAGTGAAGGAAGACATTTTTCACAGGCCTGGGATCTAACATCTCTCACACAGCCGCCGGGCATGAGGCTTGACTTAGGATCCATTTCCAGCACTTTTTTCCAGGATACAACTCCAGTGCTTTAGTTGTCACATTATCAATAAATAAGCCGCTAAGCTATTGGCTGAGAGGACTGGAGGCCACTGTTTAACTCCTCCAGTCGTCCTAAACCACCGCCTTGGAGTTGGTACAGATGAAATACATATCAAAATGGAAAATGGAATTTGTATTGAAATTTATTCCCAGCTACTTTAGTTATACTTTACTATAAAAATATAATATCTGGCAATCATATGCAGAATCAACTCGGTAGTGGGATCCTGTTGAAAAATAAACTTGGATGGAGTTATTTTGCCTATGTATCATGGTATCTTGCACTGTAATATAAAACGGCTAAGCTTTAGCTTTACCAATCAGGGCAATTCAGGTGTCAAGAAAGAGATAAAAAATTGAATGAAGTAAAAATAAAATATTTGTACACGTCGATTAAAAGATGTTTTCCAATATGGGCAGGTGGGTAGTTAGAGCTTAAGTAAAGTACAAATGGTGGAGCAATCACTGTAGCAATAATATGCAATGATAGTACTGTAGTAATGATAATGATAGTAATGACAGTAATAAACTGGTATTGTAAATATGCGAATAGAAGTATAGTTGTGAAAAAATTGAATTAAAAAAATAAAGAAATGCCTGCATTTTTGCATGTCTGCACTTTAATTGAGCGATATGGTGAATGGTGGAGTTGGGCTATTTATCCTTATTTTTAATTGTGTACATGTACTTTTTCCCACACTTTGCCGAAAATTTGACATTGTACATCCCGGAAAGCAGCATGGACACACTGTGCTGACTGTCATTTGGTTCATGTTTTTGGTTTTTCTGCATTCGTTGTCACCTGCGTTACACCTGTAAACACTTGAAGTGAACTCTTTATATAATTAAACAGATCCGTCTTTGGAGCTAAAATTAAAATCCTCCGGCCGGGGTCTGGATGGAGCGTCAGCTGAAAGGCAGAGAGACGCCACACCTGAGCCACAGACACCGAATGAACTGAAAAACTGAAACAACTCTCTGATGTTTATTCATGTTAAAGTGGTAATCTGTAACATGGTTTTGTTTAAAAAAAAAAGAAAAAAAATCACATATTTGAGAGAATATTTGGCTGGTGCTTCAACCAGGGACAGCCATTTAATGTATTTGTGCATTGGATGTGCTCCTCTATATGCTGTTTCCATTGTTGGTGGCGGGATCCGCCGCACGTAAGAAGGGAAAGGCCGCCGCAGTGATTTGACAACCCAGCGTATGAGATGTTTTCTCGGACGAGAAAATATCCCCACAACCTCAAGTCACCAACCAACAAAATCCAACAAATCAATCGAACAGAAGAAGGCAAACTTTGGAGAAAACAAAGCCCATGAAGTCATGGATCCGAAAAATGTTCATTTGGAATGGAATTCTGGGACTTTACTTTAAATAATATACCCAAGGCGGAGTATTTCCCGTGTCCTTCCTCCCCGAGTTTCTGACTTTGCCACAATGACCGAGCCACTTTTGTTTTTATTACAGCACATTAATTATTTTGGTCCGTATTTCGCAAGCAGACGTGGCCTCCCAGGCCGTCTGATGGACATGCAGCGACTCCCTCGCTCTGGTTTCCATCACATCTCTCTCACCCTTGTGTGTTAAAGGTTCCTGTCTTTTCTTTTAAAATGTAGTTCCTCTCATCCTTGTCTCTGTTTTTACCTTCCTCTGCTCTTGTTTCGTCTGTTTTGTCACTTTCAATCACATTAATCACACATTAAGCGTCAAAGCGAATAGACAGTGTTCTGGAAAACAGGCACTTGGTTTAACAACCTTTTTGTTAGTGGTAGAGAACATGGGAGAGTTAGGGTGGAATGCAATGAAGCAGTGGTTCCCAGGAGGAGAAAGGAGGCTGAATACCAGGAACGAGGGAGGGCTGTGGCCATTTCTTGGGGTTGCCAAGCTCCACACCTGGGTTCTGGGGGATTTTCTGCCCACTTCCTCTCCATCCTCCCACCCAAGTGGTGACCTTGTCACTTCGTCTTGTTTTACGGTCCTTGGCTTTGACGTTCTCCGTGCACGTGAGAGTTCATGTTTGTGCACTTGACAACATTTGCGTGTGTGACGCTTAGTGCTTTTCCCACGCACTCTAATGCCCTATATACTGGAAATAATCAGGTTAGGGCAACTTGATTCAAGTGTTTACATGCATAGAGTTTGTGTGATTGTATCACCAGCGTGGATCCTGGCACTAAGTCTGCCAGAAGGGGTCCTGCTGCAATAAACGCAATAAAGTCTACCTACAAATAAACATTTTTCCTATAATCTACTCTATTCCCGGTTTAGAGATTACTTCCACCTCTACTTTATGAATATTATTATTGGGAACAAAGCAGCACTGCTTAACTACTGATTCATATCCTGAGAAGGCCACGGACTCAGAATAGTATGTTTGTTAAAGGTACTTGAAAATCAAAAGGTCGAGGAAAATGGAGATTTTGCAATTTGCAATTATCAAATCAACTCTAATCTAATTAATTTATATAGCCCTTAATCACAATACAGTCTAAGGGCTTCACCTACATTAGACCCACATTATTAATTATATAGGTGTTAGTTGTGTTGGCGTCCTTGCTGTCTACTCCTAGAAACCTCTTCAGGCATGTTGCTGGTGCTAGACTATTGTGCAAAGGCTATTTTTGTTCTACAGTTAAATTACTTCAAAACTATATAGAAATGCTCTTATGAAGAGTACAACTCAGAGTTTAAAATGAAAACTATACTGCACCAGAAATTTGTTTTAATTTGCTTATGAGTTGGCTAGTTTCCCAAGGTGTAGCACCGTCTGAGCTGTTTCTGGCAATCATTGTCTTGGATCCCCAAGACAATGAATGGTGGCTGCGGAGATGTAAACATCTGCAAATTATAAAGACAGTGAAAAAGTCGATTTAATATGGAATAATATGGATATAATCATGAAGCCATTGAAGCGTCATTGTATTCCATTTTCAGCAGACTTCGTTCATTTTGCGGCACTTCTACTCATCAGCTGATTTCATGCAGTTTCTGTTCAAACAATGTTGAGCTGTCATTTGATTTTGGGGTTTTTAAACGGTTCCATGTCTCCATCAGAGGAGTCAACAGGGAGAGAAGGAAAGCAGTGCACACCTCACCAATTTTTCCGCGCAGATCAGCAAACCTTTCTCTGAGCCGAGACAATATCCAAACTGACGTTGAAAAGTCGATTCAGAAAATAGCGTTACACAGCTCCTATCATCTCATCACTTTCGGTGTCCTCAAATTGCTCTCTCAACTACCAGATTTGCATTTTAAGTATTTTTTGTGGCGTGAAGTACAGTTGCATTCTACTCGTGCGGTAGTTTTCAAACCGCGCTGGTGCATTGTATCACTTCAGTCTGAATGTATTTGAGGGAGATTAAAATGAACTTCTGCAGGACCTTCTCCAGTGTAACTGCTTCATCACATTTTTTCATTTCCCTGCTAGTTAAGAATATTCTGGTTAAGCCTGAGATAATATGCCCATAATTGTATCTTAGAGCATGTCTGGAAAAGCTGTGGGTAGGGTGCCGGCATGTTACCGTCACATCTCTGCGTTCAAACCTTTCTGATGTGGAATCTTTCAGCATAATCCACGACATAATGCCATGTGCAGAAAAATGTGTGTATTATTTTTCACTATTGTAACACTGTCACATCTCTGGTATGTCTTTGACAGTCAATGGGAGCAAGATTTGGATAGTGCAGCGCACAATGAATAAAAGCCACAACGGGCTCCCATTCTGCCCTTCTTGCTTGCACCCCATTATACAATCCACTTTGCTGCCCCATCACATCCTTGTACACAATAATAGGATTATCCAATCTGTTGCTCAAAATGCTGTCAAGGATCTTCTCCAGTTTGCCTGTGGATCTTCAAATCCAAGACAAGCTTCTACAATATCCTGAATATCCAAAATTCTGAATCCAATCCGTAATGACATAATATCACGTCAGATTCGACGCATTTTAGATAAAATGTACATAATCCCATTCTTAATAGCAGAACTTTTTATTGAGCCCACAATAAAATAAGTTCTTCCACTACTTCAGAATTAATTTTTGAAAAAGTTGTTTCAGAAAAGACATCAATGGCTCAGCGATTGATCAGAATTCCCCTGCTTTTCCTTGCCCCGAGTTTCCTTGTGCCTTCCAAATGTCAAATTATAAAAGGCCAATATGAAAGATCTCAAACATAAACAATCTCCAGTAGTTTCTGTATTACATTAATTCTTCATCGGAGCTTCCCACAGTAGATAAACAACACAAGCCTCTGACTGCCTGAATACATGCAGCCACTCACCCATTATCGCCCACCCAGGATTGTGAGAACGGGGACCTACTGTGGGACCCGCATGCCTTAGAAAGAGCACACTTGAGTTTTGGAGAGTCAGCCAAGTGTGCTGCAATTTCATTCCCACTTCTGTTGTTGCATAAGAATTCTCTGAAACACTCCTATTGGCTTAATAATTTACCTTATGCCATTGGCATCCACAATATGTTCTGGAAAAGTGACCATACCTTGGATGTTGGATATTACATTGGATATTACACCTGTCATATATTACACCACATTGGCACTGTTGACTATGACATTAAGGGCACACCAAGTAATGTACGACTTTTTAGGTTAAAACAATAAAAACTAGAGGATTGAATTCAGTGCCAACTCAAGGCGATGAGGACCGCTGGTGCTGGAGCTGGTGGTTTGGACGTGGAGTTTTTCCCATCACTCTTTTGAGTCTCCCAGTCCAACTCTGATCCAGCGGTGCCAGCGATTTATTTATAAAGGGAGTTTTTGCAATTTCATAATCCTGCTTCCACTTAAGCTGCCACTTTTGGCCACCAATTTTCTATTTCTATTGGAAATTGTATACTTTAGCAGCATCGTGAAATAATGTCTCTCTCACTGAATTTAGAACTTTGGAAGGCGCAATCTTTGCACTTTGCCTTAAATTCCCCATAATTAATTCAACGAGTAATCTAAATTACATTCTAATGACATTGTAGAACTAAGGCGTTTTGGATACAAAGTTTAATTTTGTGATTTTCACCTCATACACTGATGAACCATCAGTCTAGGAGGTCTGTGGAGTTGTGGACATTATTAATACAGATTACTGTATGTTCATACTACAGTATATGCTACTAATGTCCATGTCTGAGTAAATAGTTGACAGTAATCTGTCAAGTTGAAATAGTGACAATTGACCTTCTTCTTTCTTCTCTCTATGTCTATGAACTGGTACCTTTGACAAGAAAACTGCAAACCATTGCTCTCTCCGTCAAACTCAAAACTTCTTGCAGGTTTTCTCCATTGTGGACAAAAGATTTTGGCAATTGGTTGCAGCCTACTTAGCTGTTTTAGCTTCGATACGCATGCCGCGGTTGGAAAAAGAACACAGGGACCCCTCCTTTGACTTGTTTTGTCAGAAATCAAGGGCCCTTAGACACTTGTGTCTGAAGCAAGGGACTGGTGGGAGAGACCTAATGGGAATCACTGATCTAGTGATGCTGTTAAGTGTTACGCCAATGAAATTGGACATAATTTAATTATTGTATTTTGAAACCTGAAACAAATCTGACAAAGAAATGTCCTCATGCTGTCTGCATGACCATTTCTATAAATGTACAATTGCCTTGAGGACGACTGTGATCCGATTATTAGTGTGCACATGGACACAACAGAACACAGTGAGCGATGGACATCGAGAACGTAAGTGTCATTTTGGGCCAAATTGATGTTGTTTCCTTCGAACCAAAGCTTTGTATTCAAATATCACGTTTGTGGTTTGGTCTGTCTGTGTGTGTGTGTGTGTGTGTGTGTGTGTGTGTGTGTGTGTGTGGGCGTGCGTGCGTGCGTGTGTGTGTGTGTGTGTGTGTGTTTGTGTGTGTCATATATTCCATCCCAGTAGACACAGTCGCTACTTGCACAGATTGTTGCTTTAACCGGACGATAAATCTGCAATTGATAGA
>OMKR01053421.1:0-11872 GCA_900302355.1 Cyttopsis rosea
TGTGTTGGTGATGTGATTGGTGGGTTTGATGTCTTCGCAGATAAAAACCAGCACAGAATGTGTTGGTGTCTCATTCGTCCTGTATTTTACGCCCTTTGCTGAAGATGATTATACACTTTTCAACATGACCTGCTCCTATGCAGGTACGTTGGCCTATGAGGCAACAAATCCTTCAGAAGCCAAGAATGAATATGCTGTGGATGGAGCATTGAAGAGATCAAAACGTAGATGGAAGAACTGTTTAACCATTGGACATGTTGGAAAATGTTCTTTGGCTGGGGAGATGTGGAGTGCTGTTATTCAATGCTATCGCAGTTCCAAGAAAGTCAGAAAAAGTGTTAATATGGTAAATATACGTCATCCATTACTATTAAAGTTAAAGTCTAATAATAATGTGTTCTAACTAATGTTTCAACTTTCCTATTATATACTAGCCAAACCAATTCGCAAATGCATATTTGTCTGGAACCTCTCCATTCATTTTCGATTTCTAAGGGGCGCAGACCAAAATGTCGTAATTTGATTGACCTACAACCAATCAGAGCAACGAAACATGTGACGTAGCGCTGAGCGAGTGAGTTGGTAAATGAAACTTTTACCAAATCCTGTGCGAAGTATGGCAAACACATATTTCCTATCAACAAAAGCTTTCAGAGAAAATTTACCGTCCAGGTAGCTTAATACCGTCACGATAGCGGATTCAAAAGACCATTCCACATCAGTGGCAGCCATTTTGGTAAGGTCCCTCAACGGCGATAGCGTTCAACGGACAGTAAAAGAATGTGATGCACAAATCCCACCTTCCTGACTAGCGATGACAAGGGGCGGCTGCAGCTCCATGAGAACACTGAACTTTTAAAAACATATCTGCGTGAGAAGGAAGAGAAGGACTACATTGACAGATGTAATGCTGAGCCGGAGGGGTCCCTGCTGAAGGGTCGTTTATCAGAAAAAGCTCTCAAGATTATAAGGGCTACTCTCAGGGGTTGTATTAATGCTGTAGTTAACAAAAAAACATACACAAGCTTGTTTTGGTTGTCAGGTTAATCATCCGAGTCAGAAGCACGACCAATGTTTATTTGGTGATAGTGTATTCCCCTATAGGCGAGATTATGACTATACAGTATATGTGAAGGGGGTTTAACTAATCTGTATGTATGCTAGAACTGGTTCTGCATAAAACAATTGTATCTATATCTTGTTCTTCTGTCCTCGCCACGTGAAGACGTAAACAGTCGCTAAACACTCACACACAAATACCCGGACACATGTCTTTAATGAAAGCGGTGTGAAACTGTGAAACAGTACAGTATGCAGTTTAGTGACTAATCTCTATGCAATGTACATAACCTCCAACCATCACTTTAACCAATTACTTTCCCTGCTCTGACAGGTAGCTCTCAACTCGTTTGTTGTTAGAGCCAGTGGTGTCTAACTGGAGCTCCGTGCAAGCCCCGCAGTTCAATCTGAATAGTTTCATGGGGGGCCCCCTGATGGCGAAAAAGCGCCTGAGGGCGTTAATGAAGGTGGAGGTGTCCATCGCCTCCAGAAGTTCGATGTGTATCGCACGTGAACTCATACATGCAAAAATGACTGCCCACCACATGCTGTTTGCCTGGCCGCCTCGTGTTCTTCGCACGGTGACAGGCAGGTCTGTTTAGTCAGGGAGAGAGGCCCAGCTGACTGGCTGGGATAGATCTCGTGGCTTGGTCAATGGGGTTTAGGCATGTTCGCGGTAGGTTTGTACATTCCCCCGAGGCAGACGTCACCCACGACGACCCACCCCAAGTCCAGCTTCAGGGCATAGGGTGCGTGGTCCGTAGCAATGCTTGTGAGCCTTGTGAACACATATCATCATCATCCCTGCGAAGTAGCAGCAAGATCTCGGCTGTGGGGTCAAGCAGTGGGATTTCAGTGGCTACTTCTTCCAGATGAGGGTGGTAACTTGCAGCTTCTGCCATAGGAATTTCTTCCTTGTTGTTAGGTATGAGGTTGCACTGTTAATTAGCATAGGCAGTGGCAAGTGTAGCTTGCCGTCCGCGGGCTCCACCATAAAGCTGCTGGCCCTTTCGTCGCCATTTGATGTTCCATGGCATGTCCTCAGAGTGTAGGGGGAAGCGTCCCCTTGTAACATGTCAAAGGAAGCAGATCTGGCCAACGACGTACATTCTCTTCTTTATGTCTGGATGCCCTTGGGGATAGACGTGGACCAGGGTTATCTTGGCGCAGGACTTGCCTTGGAAGCCCTCCCCACAGACCTTTGTACAGTTTGCTGTCTATGTCTGCTTTCTCTCGGTGTGGTGTGTGACCTCTCTGCCCTGGGAGGGGGACCAGTATGATGAGATGTGGTGGTCGCTGTCGCACTCTGAGCAGCGGACGTCTTTGCAGTCCTTGGCTTGATGGGTCGTCGAGGCACAGCATCTGAAGCATATGGAATGCGTTCTCAGAAACTCCGTCCTCTGCATAAGCAATATCCTTCTGAAGGTCCTGCACGTCCTGAGGGATGGGGCACTGCTTGTCGGGGTCCTCACAGGGCTGTCCTTTATGCTCTGGGGTGGTGACCCCAGTGACTTCCATTTTTCTGACGGAGGCGCTGATCCTCGCCTTCCTGGGCCTCACCGGGGGTTCCCCAGCCTTAGGTGGTGTGATGCCAGAGGGTCGGAAGCCGAAGCTGGGGTCCAGCCCCACGTCTGCTTGGTCCGACACAAACTCCACGAAGTACGAGAATGGCGGGTACTGCACCTGGTACTTCCTTTCGTACCCGAAGCCTTGGCCTCTCCATTGCCATTGGAGGTGGCAGGGGAGTTTCTTTACATTGGGCTGCACCCCATTAGCCATGTCGAGGTAGCTGAGACTGGTCAGGTAGCTTTCTTTCGCAGATTGGGCTTCGAGGAGGTCCGCGAGATCTGCAAGCCCTTCACCACGTGAAGACGTATGTAGCTATAAAACACTCTCCCACAAAAGTACCTGGAGACAGGAGCTCACTTTAGGTGTCTAATGGAAGTGGTGTGAAACTGTGAAACAGTACAGAAGTATGCAGTTTAGTGACTAATTGTTATGCAGTGTACGTAACCTTTCACATCACTTTAACCATCATGATCACCATCATAACTCCTTCACTGTGTGCGTACATAGAACTTATATAAACTTACAGATTGTGTTTTCTCAAGGGCAGTCACAAAGGTGGTGGGAGAAGATGTTAGTCCGAGTCTTGGTACTGTCTGACTGCCTGCGTGTGTCTCTGCTATATACTCTCTTTATTATGCCCTCGCAATGTCATCACAAGCTATGATGTCATAGAGCCCGATTGCGGGGGCGGAACACTCGTGAAAAGCTACTCGGGGTAGTTGAGGCAAACGTGATTAATTTATATAGAGAACCGGGTGTCACTGATGAAATATTAGAAGAACAGTATGGATGTGTGGATGATGCCACACAGGATTGTATATCGCGGCCTGTTCAAATGGTGTGAATAGGGTTGATCTGAGTACTGTTGATCTTACTGTGTCTAATAATAAAATGTGCTTCAAATATAAAAGTGTGTTCAGTTGTATGTTTGTCACGACAATGGAACATGCATTAGCAAAAGTGTATTATGACCCTGCTAATCCTGGTGGTTTTGGCAGTGCTAGTAAACTACACTGCTGTTAAAGATCAGACTGGTAAAAAAAATATTGCTTAAAGATGTGCAGAACTGGTTGTTAGAACAAGACGCTTCAACACCCTCCATGCAAATGCTGCCAGACATTTTCAGAGAAATCGAGTCCTAGTTGGTATAGACAGCCACTTTCAGGTGGATCTGGTGGATATGAAGTATGCGGATGAAAATAATGGCATACATTTTTTGCTGACATGTATAGAGGTGTTTTCAAAGTATGCATCAGTCCGGTGTTTAACTTCTAAGAGCGCCAATGCAGTTATCGAGGCTTTTAAAGACATCTTGATCAAAGGACGTGTACCAAAGAACCTCCAGACTGATGCCGGAAATAATTTTATAATAAATCTTTTCAACGTCTAATGACGATTATACACTTTTTCTACACTTTTTCTACACTAGTGGAACGTTTCAACAGGACACTAGAAACACGCATGTGGAGACACTTAATGGCTACGAGATGCAATGTTGATGACATCCAGGACATGGTGCACACTTATAATCACATAGATAAAAGTGATGCCCTCCGAAGTGAATAAAGAAAATTTTACAGTAGAATTTAACAGCCCGAACCTAAGATGGTGTTTAAGTACAAAGTGGGTGATACAGTGAGGATCTCAAAGCATTGTGGTATTTTTAGAAAACGATATGAACAGACTTTCATGTGAATATTTCACAATCACAGAACATATACCCAGGAAGCCGTTTGTATATAAATTAAAAGACAAAGAAATTCAGAAGATGATATTGATTAAAAAAAGAAGTACAAAATAGAGAAGGTAGGAAAAAAGTAGGGCATAAAAATATGATTCTGGTAAAATGGCTTGGATGGCCTGAACAGTTCAACTGATGGGTCTTGGAAAGAAACATAAGCAACATCTAAAATTGTTTTTACCATTCAGTATCTCTACTGGGGATGAGTGGTTATGTCAGCAATGGGTGGGGCTGACTTTTTTGTGATGCTGCCTAATAATGCTTCTGCATCTATTTATTGAAAAAAATGAAATATGGAATTATCGGACAAAATTAGCAAAGCCACTACATCTCAAGGAGCCTTATGAGGTTGGAATAATCTAACTACAATATCCACACACATGGAAAGGTTTCTGACATTTATGGAGGGTGCTACGACATTTATGTGTACAGCAACATAGTAGATTATCAATTTTTCAGTAATTTGTGTTCAAAGATTAAAGTTTAAAGTTCAAAGTGTTTTATTTGTCAAATGTACAGTACAACACAAGGTCATTCTGGACAATGAAATTCTTGTGGCAAGGCAAGCAACAACTACGTAGTAGGCACAAACAGATAAGACTTTAAGTACAACCGTACAAGTAGAGGTCACATATAAGGGCACGAGGTCGAAGTTAAAGGGCAGGGGTAACATATATGTACATGACAAATGAGATTTAAAAAAAAACATAACCTATAACTAGAAAAGTACTCAAGACTATTGCACATTATAAATATAAATATAAAGTGAAGGAGTGCCGGTGGACACGTACATTTAGTTGTGGTGATGTGCATTCATTTACATAGGAGACTAGAGATGTTGCAGGTTAAGAAGCCTGATGGCCTGTGGTTAAAAACTGTTTGTGAGTAGTCCATGCCCGGATGCTCCGGTAACGTTTACCAGACGGTAGCAGCGTAAACAGTCCATAGCCTGGATGGCTGTAGTCCTTAATGATTTTCCGTGCTTTCCTAAGGCATGCTTTCCTAAGTGCCTCTGTTATGATGTGTTAATATAGCCAAAACAAACACAAGACACCCCATTCTGTTTTTTGACAAAACACACTATGTAGCTCTGGGAAAAACGATCATCGATGATATAGAGATTTCTTTAAAGACCGATCAAAGTCAGCCTATGTCCTTTTCAGACGGAAAAGTAATTGTGAAACTACCTGAAGCTACCTGTGAAGCTTAGACCCTTAAAAGAACGCTACTCGATGATCGCCATGGCTGTCAGACCAAGCTATAATGAATGAGATCCCAGAGTTTATGGGTAGTAGCACACAGTACGGAGCAGGTCTCGGTTGGATGTTTAGATCACTATTTAGAATGGCTATGCTGCTATTCAGAAAAGGCCTAAACATTGCCAAACCACACCTGAAAACAGCCGCCAGAGGATTTGCAGGGGATGTGATCAGTAATTTAACGAGTGCCATTACAAATCGACAACAGCCAGGATCGGGATCTGTGGTAATGCTTAAATGACCATCAAAATATCCGCCCGTAGGAGATGGGCATGTCCAGCGAACATCTAGGAAATGCAAGCAGATGAATAAAAACATCAGCCACTCTCAGGAAGTGGTCAAAGAGTCATCAAGGGTGTTTCAAAGCATCTTGAGGCTGTATCGTACAATATTTTTTTAAATGGTGTTGATCCATAGATTGTCTGAGGAGTGCATTAAGAGCAAGCTAGACCTCTTTACCCTGCCTCTGAGTCAGACATCAATAAAAAAATTGACATTTCTAGAGTTACCACCTCTGTCTGCGATAACGAACATGGGTCCTTTGGAGCTTTACATATACTACAAGTAGATTACAAGATTACAGTGATGAAAGTGGTCAATCCTGATAATGCACCTATAGCCACGGATGCCGAGGTGGGATTTATCAACTATCCAGGTTGTACACTGTTCTCACAAGTGGACATTATATTGGGAGACAGAGTCATCACACAATCGTCAAATACATTCCGTATAGAGGCATGATAGAATGCTTGCTAAACTATGGGAGTGACACACTGGCAACAACATTTGCTTGTGGTTTATTCGGCAAAGATACCACTGGACATATGGGTGAAACAGCCCCTTCAGGCGATAATGTGGGGTTAAAACACAGGTCTAGATATACAGCATCGAGTGGTGCTGTAGAGCTTATAGCACCAATCCATTCAGATTTATTTTTTCAGGATACACTCTTGCTCAAAGGAGTTGATCTGAAAATGAAATTCAGTAGAGGGAAATATGAATTCTGTCTCATGTCGCAGGCTAACAGTGGGTATAGAATTGATTTAATGGCAACCAGTGTTTATCTTAAGAAGGTGTCTGTAGCACCGGTGTAAAGCTGGCCCATGCAAAGGCTCTGACACAAATTAATACGAAATATCCAATCGATCTTCAAGGATTTTCAATCCCTGCCCGCACCAGAGTCTCTAACCAGGAGAATCTTTTAGGACAGTGTTGCCTAGAACCAAAAGTGTGATCTGTTATGCAGTTGTCGACTCAGTTATTGAAATATCTAACCGTCGACAGGTGTTGCTCGATCATTGCTAGGAACAGGATATCCAGCCATGAATAAAATACAGCTAACCATGGTTATTACCATGACCTCTAAGGTGTGATGGTGGTGTGATGGTGGTCAATACGTTTTTGTATTTTATTATTAGTCTGCAACAGTTTACAACCATTAGAAAAAGTTCATACAAAGACAGAATTCAATTCAATAATTATTCGCTAACCCATTCAAACAAAAAGATAAAACATTTGTTCCAATTGAAAAAAAAAATAAAACAACAAATCAAAGATCGAACCACGACTGTGCTATATCAGGTGATTTAAAAATAGGCTTCTTAGCTTGAACATTTGCATCAGGAGTTTTAAAAACAGGATCATCAAATCGTATTACCTGCACGACCCCTTGCCCTCTTCGATTTCTTTGAATATGTAACACCTGTGTCAGGGTTTTCTCCTTCTACACTATTTACAGTGGAACCACCCTCATAGTCTGCAATACACTGTCGCGTATTGACATTAGGGCTAGACGACAGGGATGTTAATTGATTTTCGTAAGTGTTTTTTAAAAATACACCACCCTTCAGGCCTAGAACTCTCTAAAACATTATGCTTAAGGTCTCTATGGTGCACAGACTTTGTGAAAACATTCGGAACCTCTAAATTCTCGCTAGCTTGATTCATCAGCTCATCGATTATGATTAGGTTAGTTGTATGTATTGGCAAAAGATCATCATTGCATAGTGATGACAGAGTACAACAACTCAGGTTCACATAAACCATTTAAAACAGTAAGACACTGATGACGCAACAACATCAAAACAAAAAGAAAAACACTATAAACACTGCAGTCTATGTCTTCTCTAAACAACCCATAAAAATATTAACACTATCAGTATGTCAGTATTAGCCAATCATCATATCCAAATCAATAACACAGTATGAAAAAAAAAAATTTTTCAATCTATTTATTTTTCTTAGCTGATAAACAACTATTATGAAGTTTTCTGTGATTCTTTGAAAATATCCTCTTCTGCACTTCTTTCGGGGAGCGACCGCCATAGAACATTGTGGTGTGGGGGCGGTGTGATTTAAGCAGCCAACCGGTCTTAGGTCTAGTTAATTGGGCCCATGATCAGGATTGGCTGTGTAGCTGTTGCTCATCAGAGGAGTTGATGATCAACAGGTTAAAATCACCCGTCCCCACACACAGGAGGTGAGCCCTTGTCACGCTCCCGGCTTGTACCATCTTGCCATCGCTGCAAATAAAGTGGTTCGTTTGCAACACCATCGCCTGTGTCCCTGTGTCGGAGATCCCTGGAAAAGCCACTTGGGTGGCATGTGGCAGGCGAACTGCCGCCCTGGCGCCTGAGCAGGGACCCCTCCGACACGGGGAAGGGACACAGAAGGGCCGTCCCAAGGTGCATCGGAGCCACCGGCCCTCTCCCGACTGGCGGCGGCAGCAGCAGCACCTTGGACCGGTAACCGCCTGCAGCTAGCTGCTCCTCCGAGCAGCCACGGCGAGGACCGCCAGCAGCCAGGCCACCCCTCCAAGCACCCCTGCAACAGCCAGCACAGCAGCCGAGGCCACAGCAGAGGCCTCAAATACCGAAACTGCACGCCCTGAACTTAACACCCTTCACATGTTCCACAGACATTAAAGACGGGATATCGCAGGTATAAAAAATATTGGGCTCAAAACACGTCTTTTCAGGACAAACGGTACAGCAGCTCTAGACAGACCACGTTGTGACTTCACTTAACACTATATCATTATGAGCGCTTACTTAAAGAAACATACACAAATCTCTCTCTATATATCAAACCAAGATAAATATAAACCAAGATACCGATCATTACAACACACATGTGTTTCCTATACTATTCCATAGAATATTTCTGTAGGAATCTTTTTCTAATATTATTTCCTATAATATTCGATGAAATCAGCCTATGGGATCCTATCGGATTATTCTTCGTATTTCCAACACTATTCTATAGAAATCCTATAGGATGGGATTGTTTTTACCTATAATATTCTATACAATGTTACTTTAGATCCCAGTTTCTTAAAATTATATTTCAGTAAATATATTCAAAAACTATTTAAATAGCAAACATAAAAACAACCAATAAATAAACACTAGTTGTGGCCCTTAAGAATAAAAAACATATTTTTTTTGAATATCTTTCTCCCTCTTTTCAGTGGTTTTTTGACACCAAGTAACTTTCTCAGGCAGCTTGTGTTTACTGGGACAAAAAATAAATAAATAAAAAAAACCCACTGAGAACAATGAAGGGCCCGGACCCAGAACATCCACCACTCCTCCTCCATCCCTCCATCCACTCCTCCTCCGCTCCCCAAACCACCGACCAGACCAGAGCTTTTCATTTCATTTCCATTTTATTATTGCACTGTTTCCAAACGCTTTGAATCTCCTCCCGTCGTCCTCGTTCCAGTGGAGGTGTCAGCCCAGTTCTAATTGCACTGCATGGAAAAGGGAGAAGAAGAACCCTCTCTTTTCATCTCTCTCTCTCTCTCTTCTTCCTCCTCCTCTCCTCCGCTGTCTTGTCATCGGAAGCTAATTGCTGGGTTTCAGCTGAGCTCTGCCAATTAGGGCCCCCCGCTCGGCGCGAGCGTTCAGGGGTCCGTGGGTTTCAACAGGATCTTCCTCCGTGCACGGATGAATCCAACTATTTATTTTTTATAAAATTTTTTACTTTAAATACTTGTCTAGTTCGTCTCAATGCTACTGACACCCGGAGTCCTGCTCCCAGAACAATATGAATACCGAGGGAAGGGTCAAAGTTGAAGCGGAAAGAGGATGTTGTTGTGTTGGTTGAATGGTTTTAAGGGGAAATTCTGTTTCCTTTCGGGGGGGCAGTTTAACTGGGGACTAATGACACGAATTACAGTTTTCCGAGTTTCCATAGAACGCAGCATGCCCGGCCCCAACGATGAGATTTGTCAAATCTTATAGTTTTCACAGATTGAAAATGTGAGCGACCCCACACATAGCGGGACATCATGATACATTTCACAGTTTTGATCCAATTGTGTGTGTGTGTGTGTGTGTGTGTGTGTGTGTGGAGAGCAGCCATTCGCCCAAACAGCGGCACCCACTGACGGATTCCCTTCACCGACAACCAGAGTCCTCATCTCGCAAAGCCACGCGAGATTTGACACGGAGGCGCGGCTACGCCGGATTACCGGAGTCCTGACTCTCTAACCCGGACATCTTGCGCAATCAAACGCGAACTTCAGAGTAAACAAACATGGCGGACGACGGGCTAGAACTAGTGATTGCACTCGGATATCGGTTTGTAACTACTGAACATGTTTAATATTTGCGATTCGCGATCGGCGCCGCCAGGACGGACTTCCGAGGATATCGGGGGAAGTAAAAAAACAACAACCGTGACATCCCTCACACCGCGGGATAATCCGGCACGATAACCTTCAGAAACATCAAAAAATCGCGACTTTGCTCACGATCGTCGGACGGGCGGGAATCGGGGCGAAAATCTGCTTCATTATCTTGTTGTGTGTACCCCACTTAAGCCCACTGAGAAATGGGGCCTGTCCTTTTAGGCATTGCATTGTGGGTAATGTAGGAGCCCTGTGTGCGCATAGCTAGAGGAAGTGGAGAGATCGCAATGAGAGCCCATACACTTGTTACGTGTTATTACTTTACTCTGAAAGTTCGAAGGTGCCTGTCCGCTTCCTGTCGCCCACAGTGAGTCCTGCCTCACGGTGTCTCTGTGGAAGGAAATCACACTTTTCTTCCTGTTTCCGGCGACTCGCTCTGGAAATAGGTGTCACTAGTGGCATGGAGTGGCATAAAAAGATGTAAACAGAGTTCTTGTTGAGTATTCTGACAGCGGTGTTCTGGGTTCTTACGTCTTTTGTTCTTACGTCTGTTGACGTTGGCCTCCGCCTGAACTCATATCTCATACTGCTTACTGTCTTTTTAAAATTTCATTTAATTTGACTTATATTTTATTTATTTATGTTTATTTCATGCCCGCTCTGTCTGGTTTTAATTGTATTCAATTGTGTTGCGGCTTTGTAACAGCATGTCTTAAAAAGTGCTTAAGTACCGATACTTGAAAAATGTGCTGAAGTACAGCAACAAAGTATTTGTACTTAGTTACTTTACAGCACTGCATGTGGACCACATTTGGACTGCGGGCCTCCAGTTGAATAGCTTTGGTATATTTACACACACACACACACAAACACACACACACACACACACTCTTTACGACATAAATATAAACAGCGGGCGTCTGGGGTCAGCTCCGTCGGGTGGAAAGGTCAAGTGTCTGCTCTGTCTCTTCTCAGAGGACGAGTGGACGCTGTAGAAAAACAAACACATTTTGCATGCCTGCACGTTTCTGTGTGTGTGTGTGTGTGTGTGTGTGTGTGGTGTGACTGGCACACAAAACATTACCAAAAAATATGATTCATATGAAACCACTTTTTTTTTTCCTAATAAGTATATTCTGACTTCTACTCAACTACATATCGGTTTTTATTATAATTATTACTTTTTTATCTATATTTGACTTGTTATAGTCTATCTGGATAACAACTACAGTATATATTTCATACTTTGCAGCGTTATATATGGGTTTGTGTATACACCAGGCATTGCATATATTCAATACAGATTTGTTGGAAAAAAAACACCCTTGACAACTGTGGCAGTTCCGCCCTTTTCCAGGGATCTCCGACACAGGGACACAGGCGATGATGTTGCAAACAAACACCTTTATTTGCCGAGATGGCGAGACGGTACAAGCCGGGAGCCGACGGAATACGTGTTGTCATGACAAGGGCTCCCCCCTGTGTGTGGGGACGGTGATTTTAACCTGTTGCTCATCAACTCCTCTGAGCAACAGGTACGCAGCCAATCCTGATCCTGGGCCCAATTAACTATACCCAAAACCATTGGCTGCTTAAATCACACCGCCCCCA
>OMKR01053423.1:0-14974 GCA_900302355.1 Cyttopsis rosea
CAGGACTTAATATAGCCACGAAGGCCACGGCTACTCAGCTGCAGCAGATAAAGCCGTGATTCACCGCTCTGGATAGAGAGGATCAGTCCTCCGCTCTGCTGCGTTTGCTCTACAGCACCGTGCCAGTTGGACGCCGACACTCCTTTATTTGCCAGCCATCCATCGCCCGCCTCCTTTTCTCGTAGAAAATGACATGATTTGAATATGAGTTGTAGTTGATTGGTAAATCAAAGACTTTGGATCGTTTGGTCTGTGTGGATTGAAAATGTCTCTCAGACACACAAAGAGAGAACAAGCGAACAAACGGACGAGCGAGCAAATGAACAAACTTAAATTAATCTAGAGAGCTAGATAGATGGATAGATGTATAAATAAATAGATAGATAGATAGACAAACAACTTAACAAACTTTATTAATCTAGTTAGATAGGTTGAGAAGAAGCAATTGAGTTTTGTTTCAATTATAACAATGCCATAGCTATCCCCATGTCCATATGCTTGACCTAATCATGCTATATGCAAATATAAATATAATAATTCTCTTTCTCTGCAGATGACTTTATAATGCACAAATAATTGTCTTCCTATGCATATGACCTAATAATCCACAAATAACTATATTGCTATGAAGATAATGCACAAATAACAATCTTTAATAATTGTAATAATGCATAAATAATTGCCCTTCTATGCAGGTGACCCTAATAATGCACAATTATACTTCTTTGCAAATAATACTACTTTGAACGTTTGTGAGTCTGTTGCCAATTTTGGTTTTGAAAAGTGTCTATTGGGTGCATCAAAAGAAATCCAGCTGGAAATTTTGGGATTTGAGGGCAACCGAATTCAAACTCAAAGAAAAACCCATAACTCCTATCTGCTGAGGGAGCAGTTCCAGCACTATCACCCATTCCTAGGTTGGAAATAAAAACATTTTTTTTGATGGGGGGCGAAAAGTCTGACTGCCAAACCACTGGCAAGGGTCAGTGGATGATGACGGGGAGCAGCCACGTTAGCGGTAATTGGGGCATCGCTGGAGTTTTTGTCATTTTCCTCAGCTCGCGCAGAAGCCGGAGGAAGCAGAATGTGACACCTCGGACTCCTCCTCTGTCGGTTTTTGGTTCTTATTACGCTCAACCTTCCCCTCGTTTCCCATCCTTCCGTGTAGCCGGGCCTCGATAAGATGATGATAAAGTAATGCCTGCAAATTTGCGTCACCTTTCATCCCATTATCCCCCATCCGGCTGTCTTCCTGTCTTTCCGTTAGCGTTACCTTTCTCAAGTCAAACTTGATTAAAGAGGTTTCAGGGTGCGCTAGAGACATCTAGGGTTTAATCGAGCCATGATTCCTGACATTTACCTTGTTTTGCGGTGTCATGAATATAAGTGGAGACATGAAAAGGAACGACCTTTTACCTGTAGTTAAGGGTGTTGTCATTTTGGGAAGTGGTATTTCAACAAGAATACTAAAAGGTTGGACTGGCCTTCGGAACTACGCCATGGCCATTACTTTCTTCACTGTGGCTGGGATATCCAGGGACTTGATCAGATCGCATGCCAACGAGTATAAAACTTAGTTCACGCTTAGCATATTAGACTTAACAAGTTAGCCGCCTCACGCTCACAATCCGTCTTATTCGATCGATGAGAAGGAAAGGTGACAACGTGTCATTTTCATTTCTTGAAACGCAGCCGAACCTCCCTTTGGAAAGTCGTACTTTCAACAACCTCTGGCCAAACCAGATTATCCTTGGCGAGTACCACAAGGGTCATTTTCTATCACTTCACCAGAGATGAATGGAAGGGTCTGGGCGCAGGCCAGAGTCCTTGTGCCGTGGAGGACTCGGTAGGAGAACTGCCTTGCAATGTGTAAAATCGATAGCGCCACATTATGTGCACTCAGCGATGAGAGTCAATCCATCAAGCCGAGCGTTTCACTGTCACTGTCTCCAAGAGAGAGAGAGACTGAGGTTTGAGTTTATATTAGAAGAAAACTCCTTGGCTTTGAGAACACTGTCCATCCTCTCTGTGACAGGCTCTACGTTGGTTTTAACTACGTGGAAAGGTGCAATTTCGCTAACAATCTGCGTTAAATTAAGGTCTGATTTGCTAAGGCAACAACAAATTGGGCAATCACTGAATGCGACCGTCTTCCGGATGCATTTGTGCAATGCAAAGGCCTGAACCAGCTCAGGAACTTCAGAATCTCCTGAGAGACCTGGCCAGGAAAGTGGCAGACAGTGTTGCTGAATATAATATATATGATATAAGATATTATATTATATATATTTATGTGTTATATATATAATATACCAAACAAAAGGCAAAGCAGAGCAATATGAAACTACATTTACACCTTGAAACATGTTAATCTATGGTAATCTATGGTAATCTCTCCTACTTTATTAGAGTTTTAACCGTCGTTGGAACATATTCAAAGAGACAGTCACCTGCAGTATTAGGGATATACTGTTAAAGTTATGAAGAATAAGAAGTACTGTAAGTTAAGTAAGTTAGTACCATTTGGAGTGATGTGATGCCGCCGTAACTGGGAGAAATAGAACTTGGATGGCTTGGATCACTCAATAAATATATGCATTGGGAGCCTCAGGATAGCATGAAAAAGAGGTGGCAAGACAATAACAGAAACGGTTACTCATAATAAAATACCGACCAGAGAAACTGGTGGTGTCACAAGAGAGAGTCAAAGTCAAATCCATTTTATTTCCATAGCCTTTAATCACAATACAGTCTCAAAAGGCTTCACAGGCTTCACATCACATTTCACATAGAAATCAAGGGCGTCCCCTACTCTTGAACCCCCTCCTGGGCAAGAAAAAACCCTTTGAGGAAAAAAGGGAGAAACCTTGAGGAAGGGATCACAGAAGGAGGAATCCCGCTTCCAGGTTGTTAAGGTTGCAAATGATGCGGAGTTGGTAACATTAATTGCATTATGTGACAAATCAAAATAACCTAAAATAGCCAAATATACAATAAATCGCCAAACAGAAATAACACAAAATAGCCAGAAAATAGCCAAAATGCAATTCTATGCACAAAACAAATTACTTTCGATGCAAAACTGACCTTCCTAGATTGTACAAATGTCAGAAATTCTAGCGCAATGCGCCTCATCACATCGTATCTAATCCCGTTAGCTGGGCGATCCTCCATCAAATGAGCGCTCAAAGGAGAGCGGTGCACTTTGCGATAACGATCGTTATTACGTTTGGTAAATGCAAAGCGTGTTTCACGTAGTGATGCAAGACTCGTGAACGCTCATCCCGAATTTATCTTTTAAACGACTCGGGAGTCTGGCGTCACTCCGCCAAAAGAGTCATTCGCTCGCGACACTGTACCTGCAACCTGGCGTTCACACAGGCATTCACCGAGACTCGACTCTCGAATTAAATTAATGTGAAAAAAGGGTGAAGGCATTTGGCATAATTCATATTGAATGTGACTGATTTACACTTGACGTGACAGCCCAAACTCCAAGAAACTGATGGATTCTCTGCCATTGTGTCAAGTTGGAGGACGAGTCTAATCTTTTTGCAACAGAACCTCGGATTTCACGGCTCCCCCTTCCGCCGAGACAGTGGTTTCGAGTGATCGCCAGAGCCATTTTTTTACGATCCATTTTAATTGGAAGTGTAATGGACTGGAGGGACCTCGTCTGTGCCGGCGTCCACGGAAGCATGAAGATGAATAATGGGGGACGGGGAATGTGGTGTGTGGCTACCGTGAATTGTCACCCAGGCTCGGCGGTGCGACGCGAGGGCCGAATCTGTCCGTCCCGAGGGGGAATTTAACCCTTGGTCAAAAATGGTACAACCCCGCTTCACTTCCATTCTGTTGATTCAGTTTCATGGCTTGATTTCATTCCATTGTGTGAAGTGTCATATACTAAATCCATTTTTTCTGCAGGGGAGAAATAATTTGGGCTTTGCTCGTAAACAAAACAGACTCCTGGGAAATTTGGCGACTCCAAAAATCAGCTTCAAAGAAATTCACTGTCTGAAACACATGGGCGGTTCGGAACGGACGGAACGGAACGAACCGAAGAAATCGGGGCTTAAACAGAACCAAATAGCCATGTCATTGCGCTGGGGAAGGTTTTCCTGGCTAAACCGCCCAACTCCCCATCACTCTATCATCCTGGTTTTCCTGGTTCTGAACACTTTCTCCGCCTGTCACTCCCCGCAGGCCAGGAATCCAATTTAATGGCTGTATTCACACATGAATTTTATTTTTTCGCCAGCGATGATGCAGCCATGTAAAGGAATAGGAAGGTACACCTGCTTCATCTTAATGAAGATCCGCTGGGTTCATTTGGGTGTAGCGGGGAGTTGGGGGTTGGTATGGAAAGGGTGGATGTCACAGGTCTACAGGTGTCATAGAAACAAGCCGCAAGCTGCTTTGGTGGGATCCGCCAGGATTTAATAAGAAAGATGTCGATGATCTAATATCAAGCGGTTATGCATTTACACTAGTGCTGGCGACACAGATGTGTGTATATACAGTATATATGGTTACAAATACACAATTTTGTTGTGTACTGTAGACAAGAATGTTTTTATTGTAATTGAAACATTTCTTTGGGTTTGATTTTTATTTAGTATTTCTATTTTTTATTTCAAAATTTTTATTGTATTTGAATTATATTTATTTTATTATATTTAATTAATTTTCAATTTTCTGTATTTTATTGTACTGAATTTAATTTAAAATAATTGTATTTACTTTTATTTATCTTATTTTATTAACTACACTATACTATGTATATATATATAATTTTTTTTCATTGTTGTCTTTTTCGAAATCTGGTACTTTTTAATGCAATCATGGCTTTGCATTTTGTAAATAGTTACTTTGCAAAAACAAATATCATCAAGGGGGAGTCGTCTGAGATAACGAGCAGTCCGAGAGAGAGAGAGAGAGAGAGAGAGAGAGAGAGAAGGAGAGAAAGTGAGAGAGAGAGAGAGAGAGAGAGAGAGAGAGAGAAGGAGACAGAGAGACAGAGAGAGAGAGAGAGAGAGAGAGAGAGAGATCAATCACTTTTCCCCTTTCTTGCAGCCCCCTTTTTTCTGCAGGAATTGGGTGATTATAGCCCCTTTCAGCCTGGTGCTCAGAGGAAATAATGATGCTGTCATTTCAGCTCCACAATCGCTAAGCAAGGCGGCGAGGTGGTGGACTACGCATGAAATCTCTGCTTCCGCGGTCCATCGGAGATTAGAAGCGATGGGGCGGGTTTAGGGACTCTTCTTTTCTTTACCGAGTCAGCCAAACGATGCAGCTCCCAGATAATTGCTCGGTTGACCCCCAAAACGTCAACGCAAATCCATCCTGAGGTAATTGTTAGCACTTAGCGGTCGCCGTGTTGGGTCTACGGCGCTTACTCCCAATAGGCACTAGGACCTTGGCCCTCGATAATGATTTTGATTTGAATTCCCAACAAGCCACAATCTCACTAACGCCACATCCGCAAAACCATGCTAGCATATTAGCGTTTAGCATGTCCGAAACCATAGTACGCATCAAATCGAATGCGGAAAGTACCATCCGGTGAAATATCGCAGTATGCAAACATTGCACGCTACACAGGCATGCATATCCCATAATGCATTGCGACACATACTGGGGACATAACCCCCTACTGTTGTCATCACATGGTCAATTCTTCTCAAAATCATTATTGCAAATTCTGCGGGGTTTCACGCGAAAGTCATGTCTTCCTGAGACGTCACAGAATATATGTCTGTTCCTACACTGGAGCTGCTCTGACGGCTGGTTCACATCCACTTCCCTGGTCTCCTTATCAATTGGGGCAGCGGTACAGTACAGACAAACGGTGTCCAGACTGGAACATCTTGGAACGCCTTCTGTTGGGTGCATCGCAAATATCCGAAAAGTCCCTTGAGAGCCATTGAACATCAGCTGTCCCAATAATCCCGTAGGGGATGAGAGGAGCGTTTAAAGACCGAAGGCCAAAGCGGCTTCAGTGCAGGATACAGGAAGTGATTTCTTTCTTTGATTTTATGCTCAGAAACAAAGGCCGTTCTAGCGTCACCACAAACTATTTGGCTAATGCCAAAAAATTGGATAATACACTGACATTTGAGCATGGAGGTACCACCTCACAAATTCAACTAAGTTACCCATTGAGTATTATTCAGAATGTCCATGGTCAGCTAATGTGATTGGCAGCGGCCTCGGCTCAGCTTCTCAGGCTCTTACTCTCTACACCTCCCTATAGAGCTCGTCGTTTGAGATGTGGTCCTGCCACTTGACACCAAGGACTGCCCTCAGCATCCGCATCCAGCATCCGTCCAATGACTTCTCTAGCTTGGTGAGAATCCAGCACTCTGAACAAAACCGACTCAAGTGGGAGAGGAAGTTTAGCCGCGCCCTTCTAGACAGTTTAATGACGGTTTCAATGCTGCTACTTTCCTAACTTCTACTAACGCTACCTCTACTCCCTCATGGTGAGTGACTAGAGGTAGCGTTATGGACCCTAGAGTCGTTGAGCCATGACCCGTAAAAACACATCTTAAAGTGTCACTCCCACAATGCACACATTTAGTGATGAAATATTTGGCTCCTTTTGGAGATTCGGCTCTTTACGAGTGACTCAGTGAACTCAGTGACTCTTCGTTCGTTTGATTCGGTCGGTGTAACACAGTGTTGGGGGTAACGCGTTACGAAAGGAACGCATTACAAAAGTAACGCACTAGGCGCTACAGTAATAAATTACTTATTAGCAGTAACGCAGTAATATAACAAGTTACTAATACAATGTTGGTAATATCATTACAGTTACCATGTCAAGTAACACGCGTTACTATCCGAAATTAAGTGTTAACTAGGGGTGGGCCCATTGATCGGCTGAAACGACTATCGGTTACGGACATTGTGTTTTGCCAGATTACGATTGTCGTCCGATCATTTTGAGTTCCGTGATCGGAGATTTTGTTATCATTGGGTGTCATTGTGTATCCGCTGTACGTCACTGACATTGCATGATCTGATCACGCTCACATGATAGGACAGCTGCACATATGGTCCCTCCCCTAAGCTATGTCACAAATCACTGTCAGAACTGCTTTACGGCAAAATTTTACGTCACGGTGCCTTACGGTATCTGCACGTGGGAGCGAGTGTAAGCAAACATGGAGGAACGTGGCGCTTCGGGAAATTACTCATTGGATGGATCATGGATTATTACAACATTTGCAACATTGCAACATTTTAGTGTGTAACTTAAAAGTAGTGTAATTAGGAACTAATTACCTTACACAGAAAGTAATATTGTAAAGTAACTTATTACAGTACTTTCAAATGAAAGTAACAAGTAATATGTAATAAATTACATCATAAAAGTAACTTCCCCGACACTGGTGTAACAAGGGTCAGAAGTGAATTTTCACAAGAATCATTCATTCTGTCAAAAATGATCTTTTCAGGTGGAGTGCAAAGTATAAATCAGTCACATTAAACATGAGTTATTAGTCTTTTGACAGAGTGACTCCCGACACCCGAATTGTTCGTTTTGCATTACTACATTGTGGCTGCATCGCATTTTTCTTGTTTTCGGCTCGTTCCACGACTGCCAACATTTCATGGACACATTTCAGCAACTTCTTCATGTTTCCAGAATGTGGACGTCTTGAGATTGATCCATTTTTCTGAGTAACCCGAACCCATAACGCTACGAAGACGTGAAAAAGACATTTCAGACAGTTCAGCTTCATCTCCTTTGCTTTTCTCCCCGTTTCTTTTCCTTTCCTTTATGTGTTTGACCTTTCTCCGAGAGATTTGAGCCACCTTGTGGTTTCAATGATTGATGAGATATGAAAGATTCAGGGGAGAACGAACACCTTGAAACAAGATTGTTACCTGGACAGTTATTTTTTTTTTTTCATTCTGTTTTGTTTTGTTGTATTCTAACGTGAAGATCTAAGCTCTAGATCTGATGTATGGCTTCATTAAAAGCGAAGGATGCTCCATTCTGGCACTAAGGCAAACATCATTACGTTGTGTATTTGACACATTACTCAAATATTGTGTCTAAGTTTCCACATTATTAAGCCGGCTCATTTAAACCTCGACAACGGCTCATTTGAAACATATTTGTTAGTCTAGCGGTAAGTAATGCGGTTGGCATAACCAAACTCGCTTTTTTAACATGGTTTCTCTGAATGCCCACACCGCTTACGGGCAAACGGGGTTGGAAACAATAAGTGGATTATCACTTTAGAGTTATGCTTTTGAAATGGCTCAATATGTGTTTTTCGGCCTTGGGACATTCTCCAGCTATCTCTCTCTCGCTCTCTCTCTCTCTTTCTCTCTCTCTCTCTCTCTCTGTTGTGTTATGGATAGACAGTGGTAGAGCACAATTTAAACCAATGTAGATTTTTCTATTAACCTTTATGTTGGGTTGTTTATTTCAGGAATAGACGTACTTTGGAAATCGGCGGTTTCTGCCGTGCTTTCATCGCCGTGCTTTCATCGCCGTAACCATACTGATTGCGGCGAAACATTCATATCCGTGCCGGAGCTCTTAGAGTAATTTCTCGTAGCCGCCCCCTGTTCACAATAATCCGCAAAACTATGAAAAGGCTTAATTTGTTCTTGACAAATAATCATTTTCAAAGATGGCATTGTTGTACGGCTGCTCCGCAATCTTACACTTGAATCATAATCGGTTTATTCCACAAGTACATTTTTATACGCAAGGAATTTGTTGTGGTGAGGATTGGTGTATTGCTCAGACAGGTAGCATAAAAAAACTAAAACAAAAATAGTCAATATATAAAAATATACAGAATACACTAAATGTGATTCTATGCACAGGAACAATTAAGTTAAAAGTCTATGGCTAAGGGCGAAGTGGTAGTATGGTTACTAGTATTGGCTGTGGGTATAAAATATAAATAGATGGATATACTGTATAGGATGAATATGTATACAATAATACTGGCATGGATAACAATGGATAATAACATACTATGTTATTATTAAGAAATTACAGTGTTATAATACATTATTGCACAACAATGCAATAACTGTGCAATGTAGTGCAGTGCAGTTGCGGCTCTCTCAACAACATGTGGAAGATAAATCTGGAGAGGGTGAAATCGGAGATTAATATAATCATCAAAAAATGGCAAAAGGACCTGGAGTCTGGAGTCCCTCCGGCAAAAGGGTTGTTTGTATGTGCGGCAGTCCGAGGGGAGCGGTTAAGCCACGGGCTGCAGACGGCAGCAAGGGGCTTCTCCCCGCGACGGCACGGCTGCTCCGAATCGGGGCAGGAAGGTCTTCTTATTGTCTGTGTGTCTTTCAGTCTGGATCGGCGGCACGCGGCTACCAGGGAGAGCTAAACCCAGAGCAGAAAGGACCCGGAAAGAGTCTTATTTTATGTTACAGTTTTGGCCAGTGAGCCTTAGTTTTGTTTTCATTTTCAATAAAACGCATGCCCGATCGGCGCTGTATTTCGCATTCATGTCTCTTCCTACTTAGAAACCCTGACACCGCTACAATTTGTTTTGTTCGCGACTGGACAACTGCAGCCAGGCAGCACAGGCCTTTTCTAGGACGCAAACCTTGAATCACGAGCAAAAAGAGCAACGTGCACAAACAAGCGCCTTGACTTTCAATTCAGCGAATGGGCAAGCGAAACAATCTTCAACTCGAAAACTGAAAGGAATTACTGAGGACTAAATTAATGTGCAAAAAAAATGTGGCATAATTCACGTTGAATGTGACTGATTTACACTTTGCATTCCACCAAAATAAATGATTTTGACAGAAGTAAATTGCTTTTGCAATTCACACGTTGCATTTCTCTGCCAAAATAAATAACATTTTAGAAGAAGTTAATCAGACTTTGACACTTCCTTTGCATTCTTCACCCTAAATCAAACATGTTTTACAGAATTTTATTTTGCGAAAATTCTGACACTTTCAGACGAGAACTGAATCAAACGAACTGAATGAAGAGAACAAACCAAAAACGAACCAAATCTAAAAATAGAGTTGAACCTTTTCGTCTGATAATTCCTACTGGATCTTCCTGAAATCATCATGTTGAGAATCTGCCTTAACCATTGAGCATCAAGAAGGTTAAGAGAAGGTCATCTACAATATATATATATAACTTTCAACGACCGATTCAAGACGATGGATAAACACCGGAGCCGTGCTTCCTGACCTGGTGTTATATGTAATTATCCATCCCCCCGCCCTCCTTAAATGGTGCCATGATCTTAATGTGCCACAACGTTCATAACAGCGATAACCGCTTCAGGGAAGCCCCTTTGCCAATGCGTTCTCCCGTGGCTTCAACCCATTAGGGCCCCAATAAACATATGGCCCTCTGAAGACACATCACTTCATACAAACCCCAAACCTGTTTACACTGAGCCAATGCGCCATGCATCTTGTTAACTGCGATGCCCCGGGGGTACCAAAGCCGCATCTTCACCAGCATTAACGGCATTTCTCATTACTCACTACAACAGCTAATGTTTGTGTTTTGTTTTACGCTATGTGTTACAGTTAAAAGGCATCCGTTTGGTTTCTCCTCATCTTCTTCGCACACTTTCACACGAGGACTGTAAAGTGTGAAGTCTCTCAACACTAGAACAGTCTTTCCCGTTTTCATCGGGAGGAGGAGGTTCTTCCCTCAAAGGAAAGGCAACAGCCGTTTGAAAAGCGTCCTCAAAGATGACGGGAAGTCAGGACGAGGGCGGAGCCTGGCAATTACCGCCGTCACTGGTCACAGTTTTTGAAGGGTTCTTGTTTTCGAGTCGTGTGAATTCCCTCATAACTAACACAGATTTCTTCGTTGATCGTTTCCTTCAGGGGTGAAAGACGTGCAAATTCTCCTCCCTTGTTATTCCACAGGTGGAGGTTGAACTTGTTACAAGGGGAGTCTGACAGTTTCGTACCGGAATTTTCTCCTGGCGAGGTCGGACTTGAAGTAACTCGGGTTCTAGTGGAGCTTCAGGCTTCTTCTCAACATGAAAAGGAACATCTCGTCTGCTTTAGGAAGTTTTGGGGGGCTATTGATTCTCCATCTTAGGTGTCTCTCTCGCTCTTTCTTTGCTAAACTCAAAATGTGATACTGTGTCTCTGACTATGTCTCGGTCCCTTTGGGGAGTATTGACGCAATATTTTTCATTTCATTTTGTTCTGGGTTTGATTCCACTGTTTTTACACAAAATGACGGCGGAAAACACCGGAAAAGTCCTTGCTTGACATTACAATGTTTTCACTTTTGAAGGTCTGCTTTCCCGGGAAGGTTGTGTTCTCTGGAACTGCCATCCTTTCCTCGACAAGTCACTAATTACTAGATGTCTTTTAGTAGACTCAAAACTTTGGTGTTAACCAAACACCATGGAGAACCGTCAAAGCCGTCCAATTACACAAGTAGTAAAAATAAAAATTTCCTCCTGCTGCGCGGCTTCTCTGCGGCGGGTGTCCCTGGTGCGGTGGTGGTGGAGGGGCCGCATATCTGGCTGTCTGCGGGTGTTGGCGGGGCTCTGTTCGCCCCGGGATTGATGTCGGGGTTCCCTGCGCCATGCGCACTTGGCGACGTGGGTGGGGGCTCGGGACATCTCACCGGTTAGGGTGTGGTGGGCCTCCTCTTTGTGCGGGACGCTGGTGGTTGTGGGGGCTCCCTCGGCTCTGGTCCAGTGATCCGTGTCCGGGGTCTGTGCTTGCGGGTGCATCTTATGCCTGCACATGGGAGTGGGTTGTATGTGTGTGCACGCTTCAGGGGTGCAGGGTCACCTCGCACTCTCTGGGACTGGTTCGTGCTCCTCGGGGTCATGTGTGGGTGTTGTTCCGTGGCTTCTCTAGGGGTCGGGGGTCTTCTGTGGATGTGGGCGTGGTGCTCGGAGATTTCTTGCGGCCACAGAGTGTCTACACGGCTGCAGGACTTATGTGTGGTTGCGAGGCCTTTTCCGCTGCTTGGAGGTGCTACGATATAGTTCTGACCTCATACACCACAACTAATTGGGACAAGTCCTTCACCAAATATACCCCCGAACACCCTCCTAATACATCCTTGTCCGTTTCTCTCCTTTACTGCCATAGCTAACACAGGAAGAAGCCATGTGCCGAATTACTGTTCCAATTTCCGTCGACTTACAGTATATAATTATGTTTTGTCAATACGTGTTGTCGTCTGAGGTTTCTATGATTATGTCTTTCCATGTACATGTTGTTGTTTGTTTGTTTGTCTCACCCGTGATGATTCTCTCCCTCCTGGAGAAGTAATGATGATTAGTGGTTTATAGATCAAAACATGGTCAGGTCGTGCTCCAAAGAGGGGGATTGGTGTTGGTCTTGTAGAACAACAAAGCTGTGCTCTTGTCATCCCACAGGTCATCCCCAGGACAGAGTTATTGAGAATGAATAAAGAGCGGCATTGCAGGGCGAGAATTTGAACTTCACTTTCTGATCAACTCTGTCCTAAATGCAACAGCATACATATACTCTGTTGTATGCCAAGCATGCTGACAGCATAAAAAAATAGATATCAGACAGTGTCATGTTGTCAATGTTTAACCCTCTCGTCACAACCTGGTCAAGTGTGTTGCCATGTTCATGTGTAGCCTCAGTGACATGTTGCTTTAGTTCCAAACTGTCCAGTAGGTTGATGAATTACATGGCCTTAGGATCAGCCCTGTTGTTTATGTGGCTGATTAGATCAGTTGATTAGTTGCTTCGGTGGCCGATAGAGCGTTAAAATAAGAACTGAAGTTTCAGTCTTAAGGACAAACGGCCAGATATTCAAAAGAAGAAAACTCTCCCAGGTCGACCTTGAAGCAGTTGAACCGATCTGAGTAGAGGGCGGCTATTCCACCCCCTCGTCTGCCCTGCCTCACTGACTGATAGAAGATATAATTTAGAGGACATGCTTCAATAAGTGTTGTGTTGCTATTTAAATCTAACCAAGTTTCTGTTAAAAGCATAAAATCAAGTTTGTAGTCAGCTCATAAATTTAAAATGATTTGTTTGTTAGTGCCCTAACATTTAGTTTACATTTAGTAAAGATAACTTTGAAGTGTTAATAACAGGGCCTGAAACTGATTTTGAGTGATGAGGAATACATATCAAATTGTTGAGCCTGTTACTCCTCAAAACAGGAATGGGGAAGGCTCCATGCACTGATGCAGTGCCTCTCAATGTTGATAGTGGGCTAGCAGTGTGTGACCCAAGGACATTGGGTCCCAGCTTGGTATTTGAGAAGTTGCAGATGCCACCTCTACAACAGCAGGGACCATGAACACGTCAGTTGTTATGTCGGATAACTCCAGATGAGCACAAGTGGGAGAAAGTAGGAAGGAAACAAGGGGGGAGGATGAGCTGGAGGACTGGAGACAATGGGGCTGATAGTTGTTATCCAAAGGCGGGTCACGTGTTTGTTGATCCATTTGTTGTGGGTAGACTGGGAGACAAGTCAGAGTGGGTGACCTTGAGCTGCTGATACTGGAACGGAGCAGACTGAAGTTCATTAGGGCGCGCGGCAGGTGGGTGATGACGGGAATAGTGTAAATTCCCCATGAGTAGCTTCACCCCAGATCGGTTTGGCCAAAGGCCATCAGGAGGCCATTTAGTCCTTTGACTGGATGAGCGTTATTTTTACATTTCCCCCTCTGAGTGGGCCGTCATCTGTCCTCATTCTCTCTTGTGCATTTGGTCAGCAGTGCTCTTTCCAATCAATTCATTTTGTAGCGGTTGCCCGGTGTGGAATGAGCTGGCCTTAGCGGTGTTCCATGCTGGTCTACATCTCTGCTTTTATCCTTGGGCTTTTCGCCCAACTTGTGCCAGAGGATGGTATTCGCTCTAGTTGTAGAGGGCTTTGCTTGTACTGACTCAATTTTACCAAGCTTTGGAAAGATTATAGTGTCATTTGTAGACAGACAGCTGTGCAAGGTTTTGTCAGCTTACTGATAGGAGACATTGGTAGTGTGTCCAGGGCCGGCCCTACCTATAGGTGGTATAGGCGGTCGCCTAGGGCGCCATCCCGAGGGGGTGCTGCACAAGAGCACGTCATGGCGTGCCAGCATCTGTGCGCTCTGCTGTCTGTCCCAATGCGCACCCCCTGTTACCAGTTTGCCTAGGGCGGCAAAGTGGCTAGGGCTGGTACTGAGTGTATCGTAAAGTTCCCCAAATTTTTACAAAGCAATGATCCTGGTTTAGAGTACAGCAATCTTCTGAAACAGTTGAGAGCAGTCTGTGCATCTTGAAGACACTGAAGCGAGGGGAGTCATACTTTGCCCACGCACCACACTAAAACTAAAGTGATAATTCTTTATAAGCAGTTGTAAAATAAATGTCCAACTGTTAGATGGAGCCACTGTTTCTTCTTTAAGTATTGCAGCAGGAAAAAAGTGCTGAAGTTGACAAAAATAGAAGCAAAGCAGAGAGCGGTGGGCGGAGAGCAAAGAAAAATATGTCTGCTTCACGCGAAGGACAGACAGAATGAGGACAGACAGAAGGACAGACAATGACTGTCTGAACACAGTTTCAATGTTATCTTCCTTAACTATAGTATATAGTATAGTATAGATGGGAAGGTTTGGACCACACCAGAGACAAAATCATATCAAATGGGGTCTTGGGGCCTGATGCGTATAAAATGGAGGTTCCTTCATGTAAAAAGGGTTGAGAATCGCTGCATTAGTCACGTCGCCGAGTCAGCCGTTTGGGAAGTTCAACCTTTCACGGTATGCAGTATTTCTGCTTCAAAACTCCCAGCCGTCGTCACCAAATTCAGATAAATGTGATCACTTTAATCTGCAATGCCAGTCATAGGCACAAAAAATGTGCCGCAGCAAATCTCCCCCCTGACCGTCGATGCATCTTCCACAACAGCAACATTGGTGGCACCGCTGTCGACACAGTGGTGGGGGAGAATAAAGCCCCCAGAGTCGCCCATGTGCGACCAGCCGAGACCTTAACA
>OMKR01053428.1:0-11202 GCA_900302355.1 Cyttopsis rosea
CCGATACCTTAGTCCGGGCATCCACCATCCATTGGCAGATAGTGGCGTAAGTCGCCCGGCGCCGTCTCCCCTCTCGCTTTGTTCCCTCGGAAACTCTGTGTGGTCTTCTTCACTTGGCGCGGGTCATCTTCTTGCTTCCTCCGCTTCCGTACCATTGATTCATTAATGTTGAATTCTCTCGCAGCTGCTCTATTCCCATGTTCTACCGCGTGACCGATAACCTTGAGTTTGAAGTCCGCGTCGTAAGCGTGTCTCTCGACAGGTGCCATTTTGGGTCCTTATACACACACTGTAATATTATGGTGAAGCACAGTATGTATTACTCCGCGACGCTCCTGACTACGGTAGCCGTAATGCCGCAAGCGGTGCGGATTTGTAGTTTACCAAAGTCGTACTAAAACATTTTGACAGAGCGCCGTGAGCGCCGTGTGCCACACAAAATCGCTTCGAGGTCAGTAAGCACAACCAGAATAAATCCATATATAAAGCGCTCCGGATTATAAGGCGCACTGTCGTTTTTTGAGAAAATTAAAGGCTTTTAAGTGCGCCTTATAGTCCGGAAAATACGGTAGTGATTATAACACAGGAGAAGTTTTTCAAAACGTATGTCAGATAGTCGGTTCCTCTTGGGGATAAGGACAAGACTTCCAAGTCTAAAGTCTCTCCACAGGCGCACTGGATGGTGTTGGAGTATTGTCTCGAAGAAAGATTTTCTTGTTCATGGGGAATTTGTTCAATACATCCATATCAAGACCCGACTCGAAAATACGAAAATAATTCCCTCTAAGCAAAATTTGAATTAGTGCTGGGCGATAAAACGATTACATTTATTATCTTGAATTTTTTTTCCTCAATGTCAATCAAATAAGCTTGATAATTTCTATAATGTCTTCTGCAGATTTGTTCATTTATAGATGCATTAGGCAAGTAGCAACGGAAAACCAATCAATTTGGATGATCTAAAACTAACGTTTCACCTCTAAAGCTGACCTTTCACCTCTAGCCAATCACTTTTGTTGCTATAGAAAGAAGCCCCGCCCCCTCCCCCGTGGCTAGGTTGCACTTAACTTGTTAAACACACCGGCAGCGGAACCCTGGTGCGAATGCGTCTGGGAAATACATTTTAAGTAACGGATTGCTTATTTGAAAACGTAACTAAATAACTGATTACTTGAATTGCAAAACGAACTCTCTAACGCGTTACTTTGTAGTGCGTTACCCCAACACTGTTCATGAATGTCTAATTAGTGTATGTCAATTTGCAAGTTCACTGCACAAATAACCACAGTAGCGAGCTTAATGGCATTCATGTTTGTTTTGGTGTCAAAATATCGCAAGATTTTTTGCCTCTCACAGGAAGATACATTCTCACTGCTGGAGTGCTGGAGCATCACAAAACTCCATTCATCTGTTCTCCGTCTTCAGATTTGTGCTCCTCAAAGACGGCAGTTGTTATGTGTGTGCGCGGAAGAGACTGCAAACTTCAGTTCATAAATGTACTCTGCTCTGTCTTTTCATTGTCGTTCACGAGTGAAAAAATCACACAATGTGGACAAGGCACAACACTGTATCCGGCAGAGTTTCAAACCGAAAGCATTTGTTTCATAGTTTTATTTCCTTTCCAGCACTTCAACATTCCAAATCCATTGTGAAGCAGCCAGGACTTTGTGTTACATATACACAGATCTGTATGTGCCACTGTAGGCTACATTGATTGCTTTGGTTGTAGTTCTGTCTAACAAAACTCTTGCCATGCTAATTTGACGGACGGGTTCTTAGCCCAGTCCATGTGATTAGGATCATTTGAAAAAAAGAAAATCATGTTATCCCTTTTAATCTCTTGCATTAATGCATTAACTTTGACAACCCTCATTTATACCGATGGCCTCGGCTGATGAGGTGAACAACAATTCGTCTTGTCATCCATCTTCCTAGATAGACGGTTCTAGACAGTCCGTACGGACGATGCCCTAGTTCACGCTGGAACCTGGGAGCTGACCCAGATCTTTGACAGTACCTCCCCCTCAAGCCTCGGACACCTTTCCATTTTGTTACATCTTCATTGGGATACAGTACGTGCTTCAGCCTTCGTACGGTAGGTGTATTGCGCAATACATCAACGTCTGTTGAATTCAAAACCTTTCCAACTCTGATTGAATTGAAGCAATACTATTGAGTATCTGTGGCCAAAACGTTTCTCTCTTCAATGTCAGTGAGCCAAAAAATACAATTACAGATTTCAACAGTAAACAGCTTGTAGGAACCAATGTGAGCAGGTGAAAAAGTGGGAGATGCATATTTTCATTAAAGAAAAAAACCCTGAACAATAATCTGGGTAATAAATGAATAAGTCATTAAAAGTAATTCTGATGGCAAAATTACTTGCAAAGAATATCCAACGGCCAGGGCGATGCACTGCCTTTCCTCACACTTTTTAATTTGTCAAAACAGCATGGCTGAATGGGCTAACAGCGCAATAAATGAATGAAAATTACAATTTATTATCCTAGTTGGCAATTTGAGGAATTAATTATTTCAACAAACTCACACTGAACACACTGACCTTAGAGGCATTATAATGAAGAAAAAAAACAACAATTGAGTACTACTAATTTTTGTTGGTGCTGTTGGGGAAGTTTCATTTTGCTGTGACTGCAAAGCACACAAATCAATTATACGTATATTGTATATACAGTATATTATATATATATATAAATATATATAATTAAATCCAAGTAAATGTGCTTGCTTTGATGGTCCAGCATCTAGCCTGTTCATTGAGCTTCACAGCTAAGTACAGCATATTCATTCTGAAGGTTTGTCTCTGTATGTCTCTGATGCTACATCGAGAATGGTATATTACATTTAAACTTTTGCAACAATGCATTGTGGGTTGCACTCAACAACGTAGTGTGCCATGTTTGCATACCACGATACCACTACTTCAATACTACTAAGATATATATATGTTGTCCTGGAACCTTTTGCATACAATTTGAGCATACTATTGTTTCGGACATACAATACTAAACGTGTTTACATACTGATATGAGGTATTATATTGTATGAATGCTTGTATGCCAGCTATAGTCATCGAAATATGAGGGAATATGGGAATACGTTTGTTCAGTTTTAATGCTCTGCAGAAAACCTCAAAACTGAGCAAACTTATTCTCATCTCCACTTTCAAGGACTCCATCATGGTCATTCTCACTGACACCTCCAACTGTCTTCCCGCCTAATCCCCCTATCACATCCTTTAGCTAATCCCCGTAATATTCCTCTAACACTCCCCTATCTGTTTTTGTCATGTTACTTACCCGCCCTTGTTTCCCTGTTTGCACAGTTCTCCTTATTTGCTTCTCCATGGAGGCCTATCCCCCTGCTGTGCCTATGAGTATGTGTTATTATCGATGTATGTTGATGTATGTGATATTATTGATGATTAATTTCAATATTTTAGCCCTTCCCCTTCCCCTCAAATTGCCCTCTCCAATTGCTTAAATTTGCTCTCAATAACTTGCTTATTAAAATAATGATTAAATATGTATATTTTTATCCGATGCACTCTATGGTTGCTCTCGTGGACAAACAAAATTATACCTTTTTTCCCTTTTACCAGAGGAGATTTACCTGGTCCTGTACTATATTTGTGTTTGGCTGCTAGGTGAGTATGCGGTATATTGCCAAATAAAAAGTGACAAACAGAGACAAATTTCATGGACAAGCAAAGCAGGCAGCTCTTCTTGGTGAACACTACAGAGCCACAGGGGTTAATCTAGTTGACAGAATAGCAGTGGATGTTGGTCCAAATGGCCCTTTGGCGTTCTCAGTCCCAGGGGACTGGGGGATCCATTTATGTTCCAAACACTACACTAATGACAACACCCAGCCCTGGACCTCACCAAAGGCCCAAGGTCTAAGGCTTTACATCACCTACAAAGAAGTCCATTCTTGTCCTAAAAGGTTTGTCTCTTTGTATTAGTAAGGTGGTCCACATAATTACAAGCAGAAACCTGAGAGAGGTGGAATCATCTCAATTCAAGGACACTGATGCTCACCTCAAGGTTACATCAAGTTCTCAGCTCTTCCTGAAGAAGAGCTTCTTACTGTGAGGCAGCAGTGTTAACCACTGAGCCACCGTGCCGCCATGAATATGTCACGGTACGGACATTACGGTTTGTGCATGCAGTCGTACAGAGAATATGCGATAGCCTATGTGCGAAGATTGATAATGCAGAACCAAATTTCACAAGCATGAGTTCCACCCGGAAACCTTAAGCTGCGGAACCCCCAAGTTAGCAACATGCAAGCTTAGCTCAAGCTGATTGGTGTCTCACCGAGTCAGTCACACTACGGCTAGTGCAAATGAGTCCGACACACAGGAGCCAGAAGACCAACCTTCTTCTTTTAGATGAAGACATCACAAATGTCGTGTGGGAACATTTCGGGTTCCCAGTGAACTACGACAGCAATGGAGAGAGAGTGGTGGATCGGACGAGGATGGTGTGTCGGCATTGTGTGACAGTTGTAGGGTATGTGTGCGGAAACAAATTGAAACACTCCTCCTAATGCACAAGTTTTGTTTTTTATTATTATATTTATTTTGTACATTTATAACATAAGAGTTGCTTTTCAGTTTTGTAGCTGATTGTGACCTGTTGTCTTTTGTTTTTTTATCAGCCCAACATAAAAATATGACTTATGTGAGAGTGTATGTTCACTGTTTACATTTTACATTGCACTACTGTCTGTTGAAATTATATTGGCGTTGAAGAAATTGTACTGAACTCGTACCGAACCGTGATGTCCAAACTGCGGTGTGAATTCGGTTCACACCGCAGTTTGGATATCATGACATCACGACATCATGGTGACTTCTGTGTACCGTTATACCCCTAATACCGATGATTGGTACGATTGAGACTCCTTTGTGGGGCGCTCATAATTCCCCAAATTGGCGTCTTTCCTGGAGAACTGAAACTCCTCAATCTCCAGGCAGTAAGAGATGGGATGGAGGAAGGAGTAAAATCACTATATGGGGGGTATTTCCCACACTTAATATGTGCGGCGCTGCTTCTCACATGGGTTGATGGAGGCGTTCGTCCTCACATCCTTGATGTGAGGTTAGTGTGTCCTCTGACGGAGGGGTGGCTGGGTGGGTGGTGGTGTGTGTGGAAGTGCGGGTAATCTATTTAGCTGCTGGAAAGTCCTCGGCAGCCATGCATACTCAATGCGGAACACGGTGTGTGAGATCAAGGCCAACTCAACTGGAAGCACGTCGTTCACGCTCTTCTGAAACTTCTGCCAGGCGACGTTGTAAACTGAAAGAGACCTCATAGGCCGGCGTTTTAACCTGACTGACTGCAACCTGCATGCAGCCTACGATTTCCGTCGTGCTCACTTAACGGGGATCTTGAGGTCTTCATTCGGAATTGCAAAATAAAATGTGCTAAATCTCATCAAGGAAATCAAAAAATAAATATAGTTAAAAGTAAAATATTTTGTAGAAAATATTAAAATTTGTTTTAAAAATGTATAAAATGTAAAGAAATATTACAAAAAATGTGAAACAAATTAAAAATTTATAAAATTATTTAGCTGCAAACCCTTCACTCAAGGAACCCTAGTGGGAGCCCTGGGAACCCCCGATTTAGCAAACGTGAATTTCCAAAGTCACTGACTCAAGTTAAACGTAAATGTCATGGTCAAAGGTAATGAATACATTAAAAGTTGTCAGAAACACATACCTGACCATCCGATAATAATAACTGTAGCCTGCGTGCGTAAAGCGTATTAAAGTAGCAGTGTGTAGAATTTAGTGGCCATTAGCGGCAAATTGCAACCAATTAAATTCCCCTCCGCGTAGGAGAATCTACAGTGGCCGCGAAACTCGTGGAAGTGGCTCCAGCCCCCATGTATATATAAGAATTCTAAGAGTAACGAAAACATGATTCTTATTTTCATTCTTATTTTATTTTCATTAGTGTATTTTCATACACAAATTAATACATACTTATGAAAATTATATTCCATTTCTACCATGTCTGTTCCGCTAGATGCCACTAAATCCTACACACAATTCAACCTTTATGGAAAAGCCATAAAGTTTTCAACATTTATTTGATGAAAGACGATGGAAGTACAAGGGGAAGAATAGGGGAAAGGGGAGAAATAGTTGGTTTGGTTTAGATAAGTGACGTTCAAAACATTGACAAAAAACGGCATATAGTTGAACATACAGATTCAACTCTATTTTGACGGTTTTCCTCCTGTATATTTAAATAGACCATTGTTTCAATGTAACAATTCTGGCTAATAATGAGAGTGAATGAGCCACACTTGTGGGAGCACAAAAAAGGTACATTTTCTGGCTGGATAAGAAAAAAATAAATAAAAGAAAACGGTTTAGCCGCAGTGATATTACAGAAAATATTCCATTCGGCTATTCAAACAGAACAAAAAAAAAACATTTCAGACTGTGTCCAATTCATGTTCCCCGAGGAGCTCCAGTAAATCGGCGATAGCAGCATCCTCCCACCAGGGTCAGAGGTCGACGCTTAATAATGGTATGATAGAGGCGCAGTCGCTCTGAGAGCATAGCGGCGGGGAGTCAAGGGTTTTTGCTTGCACAGTAAAAAGCACAGCAGAGTACGTCCACCAAACGGCCTTCTCAGCTAATTACAGCTGGCATATTTACAGATGGCGGGGTCAGTGAGAGTGTTCGCCTCTCCTTCACACCATTTTTCTTTTATACTCTTGGCGAAGTGGGCTAAGAGACTGAGAATGCATGAATGAGTGATAATTACAAATTCTCTTTTCAGGCATTAACCGTTATTTTGAATTTCCTATGAAGCACATCTATGTACAGTTGCCTTGGCGATCTCAGCAATGGCCTAACACAGGAATTGTTAACTCTGAAACGTTCAAATGGTCATATAATCGTCAGATAATTGACCGTTTTGTCAACATCAACATCGATTATGTTTCGGCTCAGGGTACACACACTACAGTACTCCTCATCTCTGGCCTCTCTGAAAGGCGGAGAAGGTCTGCTAGACGAGTTGCACCCTCCCCTTGCGTTTTTTTACGCCTCAGCTCTATTGTTCCGGGCTGCACGTGCAACTGGAGCGTAAATTCCCATAGAGGTCCAAAAATATTTAATAACCAAGGCTGGTATGCATCAACCACATACACTATATAAAATGATGTGCGGTCCTAACGTGGATTACTGAGTTAAATACAGTTTTCCACACAGCAAATTTAACCTCACTTATGTAAAGAAAATATTAGCATTTCAACAGGAAAACAAATATCACGCCCAGGCATGGGCATAACCATGGTATAGAAATTGGGTTGGTCTAAATGAGAGCCCTACCCCAGATTTTCTTGTGCCCAGTAGTATTTTGTAGGGTTGAGCTGAATACTTTTTACGAGCACGAGTATCATCTGAGTAAAATGTGTCAAAATCCGTACTCGTGATGACGGAAAATCCTTATTGGGCGGCTGTGTCCACATGGTTCCGTGATAGGCCAGCCACACACAGAGCCCCTCACCCAGAGCCTAGAAGTTCACTGTCGCCGCACATCTAGTTACTGTCTGAGGCTGCCGGTCCTGCTTTCTCCGCTTTTTAAAAATGTTTTCCTTAACAAATGGAAATAAATTGAAAATAAATAGGAAATAACTAGAGACAGATCCGTTGAAAGCCAGGGTTCATTAAAAAGGACATATTTAACATTTTCTAGTGTATATTTGTAACGCATGGCCAGTGACTGAGTGCAGTGCAGTGCAGTGAGTAAACCTCACTCCCCCACACAACTCCCCGGCGCCGCGAGTTCAAGTCCAGTGTGGACAACTCAACCCCGGTTACAGACATACTTGGGAAGTAGTTTTATAGACTTTATTTGTCTGATATACTGCACCTGTTGGCAACACGGAGGAAAGTGGAAGCGGGACGGTCTCCTTGCTGCTTGGAATCAACTACATGTGGGCTCTAGTCAAACTGACTTGTCAAGCAATAGATTGTTGTAGTAGAGAAATCTGTCAATTTATTCATAAGATATTATTAAGCTATTAATATGTTTTTATCAAATGTACAAGAATATATAGCTGAAAAAATTTAATATGGCCGTCAGTCCAGTCCTTTGTTTGTGTGCCTGCATGTGAGCTCTGAATTTTATTTGTTTTATGTGTGTTTTACTGATTATTCAGCCAAGGAAAGTGACTTTTAATATCCATCCAAGAGGGGCACACCTGACTCTATTTTGGCTTCTTACAAAAGGGAGATAATTTTGGCACCGGCTGGTACGGTGGATCCTGCATCGCAAACTCTTTGCACTTTCTCAAACAGCACATGCTCCTGAAGTCAACTGCTCGCTACAACCAAGTCATCTGAGCTATCTGAGCACCTGTTATTTCATGTACTGCGGTTCCTACACAGGCATCATGTATCTGTTGGTTTGTATATTAATCCTTGGACTTTCTGGACTAATTCGGATGAGTCAACATTCATCATCTCACTCTTTAAGTCTTACAAACTTGCCAACCAGAGACTCATAATCATCATCAACAAATTCACCCTACGCAAACAGAAAAAGCTTTATACAGTAACTCCCAAACACAAGTGAGCATTCTACTGTACCCACAATCTCTGAAAGCTCTCAATAACATTCTCACTGTGCAAAAGGACTCCCCACACTTTATTGCCACAGTCGCTGATTATGACACAAACACACATACTGGGAAACTAAAGTGTCTTATTTTGCTGCTGCTCTTGTTATCTGGGAATGTGCAACCCAACCCTGGTCCTATGCAAAATATACCCACTCCGGCAGATTTTAAAAGTAGATCAGGTCTTGACCTTGTGCATTTTAATGTCTTCTCCCAAAAATGGACATGATGAAGCTCTGGGTTATCACAATGGATATGGATATTATGGTTTTATCAGAAACTTGGTTAGAAATATTGATACCTGACACTTGATGGTTACAATGTTGTCGAGCTGGTAAAGGTGGTGCAGTTGCAATTTATGTTTAATCCAAACTTTGTAGCTCCATGTCACAGTCTATAACCCAAACCAGACAGTTTGAACTGCTCGCTATTAAAGTGAATATTTTCAAGGATACCCACTTTAGTACTTGCTGTTACAGACTGCCGTCGGCCACAAAAGAAGCCATTTCCTCTCTTTCTAATGCCTTACACAGTTTCAATGACTCCAAATTCATTCTCATGGATTTAAATTGGGATTGTCTTTTCTGTGCCTCCGATTGCATTAAAGAATTGTGTGATCTTAAATCTCACACAAGTTATTTATGCTCCTACTAGGCCCAAACCAAAATATCTAAGCAAATCGACATTATTAGATCTCATTCTCATAAATGTGCCTCAGAAGTATACCTCGACTGAAGTATTCTGTAATGATGTTAGTGATCATTGTGCTATTGCCTGTGTAATGGTACGATCACACCGCCAGCGACGGGGTGCTGCAAAGCGACAGGCTGCATGTGACAGGCTGCAATGCAACAGGCTGCAATGCATTTCAAACAGAGCTCGGCTTCATCCGGCTGCAAGGGGCGGAGCGGCGACCGGCGACGAGCTGACAACTTCACGGCGACAAAAAAAGTTGAGCAGCCTTAAACTTTATGCAAATGAGCAGCGCTAAACGTGGGGCGACAGCCAATAGGAGGGAAGATATGCTCTCAGTGGCGTTGGTGCTTGGAAAATGGACGCCTAGACCACTGCATATTGTTCATGATTCGGATTCTTTTAAAATGAAAAACGTCCGAAAACCGATGGATAAAATAAGGAACACATCAGTTTATGTTTCTCCAACAAGGACAATTTTTTATTTTAAAGGACGTATGGCAAGATTATTTATGTAATTCTTTTGAGAGGTCATTTATTTTGCTAAGTAAAAAGCTCCATCATTAAAAAATACCAAAAAACCATCTATCTATATAATGTATATTATATATGGAAAGGGAGAGATGTTTGCCACCCCACAACAGCCAGCCGATTTTGAGCCGACACGCCCACAAAAATCAGGTGCACAGAGACCTACTGCAGGGTTAAGCCAAGCAGCTCTCGTCTCGTCGCAGTCTGTTCACACCGCTGGCGACGAGATGAGAGCTGCTTGGCTTAACCCTGCAGCTCCGTCGCCAGTGGTGTGATCGTACCATAAGAGCCTCAAAATTACCCAAGTTCAAACCTTGTTATGTTTTCAAAAGATCTGTTAAACGATTTGCAGAACAAGCATTTTTGCATGATCTGTTTAGCGGACAGCGAGAGATTGGACCTCGTGGCAAAGAAGTTTTTGTTCCTCCACATTCCTCAACCCATTACCTTTTAATCCCAAACCTTTTTAGGGATTTGTTAATTGCCCTGGAACGCCAGCTGGGAGACTCCCTTTTTCTCTCTGCAACGGCTAAAGTGCCAAAGTGACACTTTATGGTGGTCAAACTCGGACAGAGAGATGTTCTGATATGATAACAAGAGAGAACCCAGGATGTAGGACCAAGTAATGACCCAGAGGTCAAACGCAGATGGCACAGAGACCCACAGCTGTGACCTTTGTTGTTCTGTTTTGTCGGTTCTGTTCTATTGGAAGTACACCTGGAAAACTGGAACCAAACCATAAAAGACAGGGACAACATAAAGTGGACCAGGATAATATTAAACAAGAGACTTACATTTTCTATTTTCCCTGTCTCCCCTCTACACGGTTGAATGAACACAGAGGAGACAAACTCCCTTCTTTCCCCCCCTCTCTCTCTCTCTCTCTCTCTCTCTCTCTCTCTCTCTCTCTCTCCCCCCCCTCTCTCTCTCTTCTCTGGAAAAAACAACTAAACAAAGCCGGACGAACCGCTGTTTATATCTCTCCCACCCTCCCTATTATTTCTGACGACTTTTTTTCTTCTTCACTTTTTGTTTTTGTTTTTTCATTTTGAGAAGGGAAAGGGGAAATGTTTTTTCTTTGTCTACTTCCTATTGACAGCGAGCGCCCGGCGTGGCGGCCCGGTTTGAGGAGTTGTGCGACGGTAAATTACACCGCACTCAAGACGGGCGAGCAGCGGGAGCCGCCGGAACAGAGCGAGGACGCGCGGCGGGGATCAGGCTTTATTAGGACTCAAGCACCGAGAGATGGACACAACAACACGCCGCGTTGGTGTGCGCGCCTGTGATGGAGAGAGAACACGAGAGCCG
>OMKR01053431.1:2984-15964 GCA_900302355.1 Cyttopsis rosea
CCAATGGCCGTCGTGACATTTCAACATGGCGATCATCTGGACGGGCCCTGGAGGCCTCACTGCCGTTGGATCCTGAAAAGTAAAATCAAGAGCTTGCATGAGCTCACTGGGAAGTGACTTCACACCTTTTAAGCACGAAAAAAAAACAGCTTTTTGGGGAGGAAGCCGCTGGTCCGAGCTCAGCGTCTGAAAGGAAAAACGTCCTCCAGTGTTTGATCCCGGGAAGCGACCTCCGGCTCGGTGTGCCTTATCGCTGTTAGCACCGGTGATATATCGCTTTATAATGCGCTGCGTAGTGCACGAGGCCTCTTCAGACAGCGGGTTGCCGGAGGGGGCCCCATGTTTAACCATGAGCCCTCACAGCTATTAGTCTTGGGAACCTTTGTGGTCCTTCTCTCTCCGCCCAAAGTGTGAGATTCACCGCTGAATATTTATGAAGCCGTGAATGTTTCATAGCCGGCGCTGTTTGCCCACAACTTGTGTGAGCTTTGAGGCCGCTCCACCCGCTCCAGCGATGGATCGGCAACCCTAAGAACCTCATGATTACAACCACAGAGCAGAGAGCGGAACCAAGCAGACTGAGTTCCCGCCGTGCAGCCCCAACCCCCCTCAGTGCAAGGCTGCACTGATTTAAATAAATAAGAGAATCACTGGATGTGTTCATGATTGTGGTTGAGATACCTTACATGAGAGAAGCACTTTGGCTCCGGCCATGGTTCTGATCGGATGATCCTGTAGAACTGGAACTGTGGAATTGTCTACGGTTCTGATTGAAATACAAAAAGTAAATAAATACAGAAGCTTTGGCTCTGTCCATGTTTCAGGATCTGAAGGATCCTGTGGAATCTTTGTGGTCCTTCTCTCTGTCCATGGTTCTGATCTCATCTGATCATTTGAAACTGTCCATGGTTGCTGATCTGTCCGTGGTTGCTGACCCTGTGGACATGTCCATGGTTCTGACCTGCCTATCTGATGATCATGTGGAACTGTCTATGATTCGGTTCTGACATCATGTGGAACTGTCCATGACCCTGATCTTCTGACCCTGTGCTTCTTCTTCTGATCCGATGATCAAACCTGTGGACCTGCCCATGGTTCTGTAACGATCATGTGTCCCTGGTTCTGATCTTCTGGCTTTGTGGAACTGTCCACAGCGCTGATCTGATGATCCAGTGGAACTGTTCGTGGTTTGGTTCTGAGCTGATCTTGTGGAACTGTCCGCGGTTCTGATCTGATGATCCAGTGGAACGGTCCTGATCATATTGTCCATCGTGCAGAACTGTCCACGGTCCTGACCTGATGTGTGAAAGGAACCCGCCACAAATCCTCCAGACTCCTGATAGGCGTTGAGCATGGCCTGAGGGTGTAGCAGAATGTAAGCTGTGTGTACACGAGCACATCGTCTAGAAATTACGCTATTCGTAGTGAAGTGGAACACGTTCCAATAAAGGGAATGGGAAATCCATGGAAGAAGCTCTGTCTCTGTGAAGCCAGATTGTGCACTCTTTATAGGCGAGAATGTTTAACTAAAATTGAAAAAAAAAGTGCATTTTTTTTCCATTTACTTGGGGCATTGCATGTTTTACATCATAGACAAACAAGATTTCTATTCCTTTTTAAGCATTCAAAACTCATGTCCTCAGCAGAATGAGATTGGGAATGGGAGTTGCCAACTGTCGTCTCTTGTCAAGGAGGAGATATTCCCCAAATCGGGTGCTAAAAGAACGGCAGCGTAGGAAAGGAAAGATTCTTTATTGTCGTAAAGATGCACTGCTGGGACCGCTGCTGTCAAAATATGACGAGGAGCCGTGTGACTGGGAAGTGACTTGTCACTTTTTGAGCACGAAAAAAATGAAGCGTTTTGGGGAGGAAGCCGCCGGGTCTGATCTCAGTGTCTGAAAGGAAAAACCTCCTCCAATGTTTGACCCCAGGAAGCCTTTCCACGGCGATATGTAGTAGTGAAGAAATTCAACCACTCCCACGAGTATAACCTTTTACTATAGTAATATTTATATCGTAGCAATACATTTTATAGAAATACTTGATATCATCCTCAAAAACAGTGTCTCTGCAAGTTCAATTCAGTACTCTTGATTAGTAGCTGCAAATGTACATTATCAGCATTTGAAATAATTATTTATCCACTGCACAAAGTGAATTCCAGGCAAGATACATTGATATATTTTTCACAATGTTCACTCATTATATAATAACGATATAAGAATAAATTGTAGACAAATAAGGAAAGATTTTATCTAAACAGTCAATGATATCAGTCTTTGTCAGATCTGACTGAGGTATTTGTAGCTGTAAGTTCTCAGCCTGAAGAATAATTTTTAGAAACATTTTATAAAATATAAATTGATAGATAGATTTTAAGAGGTAGTACAGTGTAGTACTCTTTACTATAGTAGTAATTTTAAATAAGTAGTAATAAATTGTATCTAAATAGTTTGTCATGTCATAAAGTGTCTGCAAATGCAATCCATTGCTCTGATCGAGGTATTAGTAGCTGTACAAGTTGTCAGCCTTAAAAATAATTATGTATCCACTGCGCAAAGGTGCATTGTAGGAAAAATAAATTTATATATTTCAAAAAGTACAACAAAAAGAAAACACTGAAAATGAAAAATCATAATAACCATCCAAACAAACAATATACAGAAAGGACAAAAATTAAATTTTTTGCAAAACACACACTCCATACATCACGTGTATGAACGTAAACCACAAACCAGCAGTGTGAAAATATTATCATGATATTATATTACATATTATACAAGAGTCTTCTATATGTTTAGTGTGAAGGACGAGTGCATGCCGCCGAGGCAGAGAGAGAGGAGAGAAAGAGAGAGAGGAGGTTAATTATTAATGGGAAGCTCTGTTGTTGTTGTTTTCAGCTTCTCAGGAGAAGAGAAGAGTGAGTGGAGAGGCTCCTCATCTCCTTCTGTGTCTACCATATTTCAAGAGAGACTAGGTGGGAAAAGCAGATATTTATTGACATGATTTGGCAATAGGACTCCCAAGAAGCTGCGGAGCTTGAACAGAAATGAATATACAGTATGAGCATATGAATGGAGGAGGGATCTCGGAGGACGCTGGAGAGATCTTTACCCCCATGGAATCCTGACTCTGGTGGTGATGGAGACTACGCTGTTGCTGGAGTCCTGGGGAATCTGGTGCAGGTGCTACTCGGCGGAGGAGGGGTGGAGTTGGGAGTGCTTTTGCGTGGCATCTGAAATGACACAGAGAGAGAGAGGAGCGAGCAAGCGGCTGGACATATACTGGCAGGGAGCCTGGAGATTGGCTCCCCCGGGATTGAGACTAGCTCTGACTGCCGGGCTGATGGATGACACCTGCTGACAGTTGGGTAGTCTTCCTGACTGAACTTGCGATAAATCTCCATCTCAATCAAGAGAGACTAGGTGGGAAAAGCAGATATTTATTGACATGATTTGGCAATAGGACTCCAACATAATGTGGAGCTTTAACATAAATGAACATATAAACATATGAATGGAGGAGAGATCTTGGAGGCCACTGGAGAGATCCAAAAAATGCTTGGCGGTGGCTGCTGGCAGCTCGGCAGCAGGCTGAAGGCTGCTCGGTGGCAGGCAGTTGTTGCACAACGGCAGTTGTTGGCTGCTCAGTGGCAGACAGCTGCTGCACAGCAGCAGTTGTTGGCTACTCAGCGGCAGATGGTTGCTGCACAACGGCAGTTGTTGGCTGCTTAGTGACAGTCGGTTGCTGCACAGCGGCAGTTGTTAGCTGCTCAGTGACAGTCGGTTGCTGCATAGCGGCAATAGTTGGCTGCGCAGCGGCAGGCTGTTGGCACCTGTTGTCAATTTCATTTGCACCAAAGTAATTGAATTTGATTCACATCCATATCACTTGTGCTTCCTAAATGGACAGATTGATATTCCTGAAGTTTAACTGACTTGGTGTTATACTGGGACGATTAAGTGTTTCCCTTTTTTGAGCAGTGTATATATATATATATATATATATAACATATTAGTCAGAAATCAAAGTAAAGCGGGCGATTACTATAGAGCAGGTGCCCTGAGACTTAGTTTAATAAATCATACCATCGCGAATGCGTTTTAACATTGACGGAGAATGGCAGGGTTATAGTGAGACTGCGATCGGTTGAGGAAGGAGAGACTTGGCAAGACTATAGGAGAGACTATACCCAAAACAGTAATTGGATGCCGGGGAGAGAGAATACACTGGGAAAAGCTGGATTGACTCATCCAGCAGGGAACTGGGTGCCCGCTACTTGACCTGAAATGTAAGGAAGTATAAAGGCAGAGTAACCGAATGGTGGTGGAATTCAAACAGAGAGACAGAATGATCAACATCTTCCAAGCGGGCTCATAAACCTAACGTAGATTCTGCTATCCCCTTCCTCGTGTATGGTTTGGCAGTTGAGAAGATTAACCATGGGGCTTTTGATTAGGAAGAGTTAGAGATTGGAATGGGGGAACTGTGAGACTGGAGTCCGTGCACGTAGTCTTGAACCTGGAAATTAAAAATGAGATGGGGAGTTAGTGGTAGAGATGAGATGAGAAAGTGCGAGCTGAGAAAGAGAAGTTGTACATGAATGATAGTCAGGGGAGGCCGCTCGTTAAAGCATGGTGTCATCGGGCAGGAGCCCCCTTAAATTATGGTGCTGACTATGGCCGCTTACCACAGAACCGCTATGCGCTTGCGTAGTCATAAGTGACCCTGGCAGAACGGGCTGCTAAGATGGGATTTAGTTCATAGGACATAGGAGGGAGTTAGGGAGGCCATAGATTGTGAACCACTGCCAAATAAACCCCCCAAAACCCACAGATGACACCGCATCTGTGGAACTAGTCTGCTGACTCCGCCATTGATAATAATATTAATAAGAATAAGAATAATAAGAATAATAGAGAGATGACTGCTTTGCAAAATGTAAATGGCTATAGTATATTACTTATTGAATGCTGAGGCTCACCTAGTCAATTTTCAAAATGCGACTAAATGTTGACAAGATTATTAACTGAAGTATCATGATTTAATAAGCAAGGATGGGGATGGTGGGGGTGACCTGAGGGCAGGTCTATGAACTGACCGGGATGCGAGAAAATCTGAGAAGAGGAATTTATTAAGCATGGGAGAGCTGGCACCTCTGGCTGGTTGGAGTGTGCTGCGACGACTGGTGGGTGTAGCCGTTGTGGAGGTTTCTTCCGGGGGGGAGATGCCCTCTGAGGGGTCCGCGGTGTCGGCTGGACCTGCCGGATAGCCAGTTCTCTCGATGGGGAGAGCTGGAGACCAGAGACGGCTCTTTCGGAGGGTATTTCGGCTCTGAGAATTCGACCAGGAACGGATCACAGGCGGAATTGGATGTTGTGAGATGATTTGATTTTCTGGATGAAGTAGAGAAATGCTGAACATGATAGATAGATAGATAACACTTTGTTAATATCCCGGGTGGGGTTGGGTGTTACAGCAGCAGGAAGTGAGACAGCAAAAAGGGACAAAATAGTGCCAAAATAAAGATGAACAGAACACAAAAAGACAAATAGTAAACATATAATAAGTAATAAACAATAAACACACAAATAAATGTGCGTGTGTGGTGAGTGCAAAAATGTATGGTATTTAAGTGTATACATACATAAGGTGGTCAAGTGATTGAATCTATATAGTGAAATTTAGTAAATATAAATGATAAAACTTGTAATTGTAAAAATACTAATGGGAAAGGGTATTGACTGGGTATTTCAAAGCCTGATGGCAGCACTTGAGCATGGCAAGCAGCGCTTTTGCGTGGCATCTGAAATGACACAGAGAGAGAGGAGCGAGCAAGCAGGGGGCCCGGAGTTGGCTCCCCGGAGATTGGCTCGGAGGTTGGCTCCCCCGGGATTGAGGCTGGCTCTGATTGGATGGCTGCCCGCCAGGACGCTGGATGACACCTGCTGACAATTAGGTAGTCTTCCTGACTGAACTTGCGATAAATCTCCATTTCAATGAGGACGACTAGGTTGGATGGAGGAGAAAACATTTATTTTGTGTTCAAGAAAACATTTTTGGGCCAATTTGAAGCAAATTCCCTTAGACATAGTGATGGCATGTCTACAGTGCCCACACAGTTATTGTTATCTTGCCTTGCTGTAGAATCACTCAGAATCACTTTTTTCCGGCCAAGTAAAAAAATGTTTCTCATGGTGAAGATTGATGCACTGCTGTACAGACAATTAGAAACTAGATGCGAAATATAAAAAAGATGCTAAAAAGAAAAAACAACAACATAATAGACAAATAATAATAATATTTATAGCCAAATTTAGAAAAAAGTATACAGAATATACAAAGTGAGATTCTGTGCACAGGTGGAATTATCGGTATGAGGTATGAATTATTACTGTTATTTATAATTCATGACAGTGTCTGCAATATTATTACAGTGTAATTTCAATATATAGTCATATATTAAAGTTCAAAGTTCAAAGTTCAAAGTGTTTTATTTGTCAAATGTACAGTACAACACAAGGTCATTCTGGACAATGAAATTCTTGTGGCAAGGCAAGCAACAGACTGTAAGTACAACCGTACAAGTAGAGGTCACATATAAGGGCAGGAGGTCAAAGTACAGGGCAGGGGTAACATATATGTACATGACAAATGAGATTAAAAAAAAAATAATAACATAACCTATAACTAGAAAAGTACTCAAAAAACATAACCTAGTCTAGTCTATTAGCCATATGTATATATATAGCTTATTGCCAGATGTAGCACCCCAGCTCACGTCCAGCACTCACTGATGTTTTCTTGACATAGATGGATCAGACAAAACAACAATCCCTCTTGGCTTCTCCAGTGTCCAGAGCAGCATTTTGGTCGACTTGTTCATTCAGACTTTGGTGACAATGCTGCATGCTCTCACATAAAGGACATAGGCGTAGAAAATAAAGCGGCTATTTCTGACTCTTATAACACAGACTCTAAAATTCAACTTGTACTTTTATGAGTCAGGTGGAGGACGCCTCTGGGGAGGCCAAGCTGGAACAGCAGAGACCTCTGAGAGCTTTTGATCCCCACTGATGTGGGTTAAAACTGTCAACTGGCAACATTTTGAATGAAGGTGTGGACGTGACCACACCTTCATTTCCGCTCCACACTTGGATCTTGGGATGTTGAGACCTGCGTTTTCCCCCCAATTCCAAAGGACGTCTGGAAGAAACCACCAGAGCCAGAAACTGATGATTGAGCTTTCTGTGACACAACACTTTTCTACCTTAGTCGTACCCTAATTTATCCTTAGTCTACCTTAGTCTACCCTTGTCTGCCCTGGTCTAACTGTAGTATACCCTAGTCTAACCCTAGTCTACCCTTGTCTAGCACTAGTCTAACCATAGTATACCCTAGTCTAACCCTAGTCCACCCTAGTCTAGCCCTAGTCTAACTCTAGCCTAACCTTAGTCTACCCCTAGTCTACCTTATTCTACCCTTTTCTAGCACTAGTCTAACCATAGTATACCCTAGTCTAACCCTAGTCTACCCTAGTCTAGCCCTAGTCTAACCCTATAATATCCCTAGTCTAACCCTAGTATACCATAGTCCTTAAAAAGTAAAGAAACAACTAGACCCAGAAATGGATTAGTGTGAGTCTTCTACCCTAGTCTAACTCCAGTTTACCCCTAGTCTAACCCTACTCTATGCCTAGTCTAACCCTAGAAAAAACATTGATTAATAAGCTTTGTGTGACACCACTTTTTGGACATAAATGAATCATTTGTGGTGTTTCAGATAGTTAGCTTTGATAACTAGCTACTAACATTTAGTTGTTATTATCAGTGTGTTGTCGTTAGGAATCATATTTTATGAAATGGAATAATCTATTTAGGAGAAGTGTCGTGGTGCAAGTAGCGATGGAGCTGCTAGGTTTCCTTCTGAAGAAACCGAGTGGAACCTTATACGGGTGGAGAGGGAGTGGAGGTGGGAGAACACGGACACGGCATCTGAAATATCACCCAATAAAGAGGGAAGCCATACTACAAACAGTCTGGAGGAGAGAGGGAGAGAGAGGGAGAGACTCTGCAGGGTAGTTTCATTGGCGATGCTGCCGGGGCTTTCGATTATTGAGCTCCGAGATTTACATCCCCATATATGGATGACAGGTTCTACCTGAAGATACTGAGAGGTATTTATGTTCTGCAAATGATGTATACGGATAAAAACAACACCGGACACAAGTATACACTCACTTCAGCCGCTCATCTTTCAGCCCTGCTCTTTCACTATATCTTCGATCCATCTATCAGTTGATTAATCGATCAGACATTTAAGACACAATAGAAAATAAGCACAGGAGATATCCATTAAAGACAAATCTCGTCTGACCCTAGTCTGGCATTAGTCTAATATTAGTCTAACCCTAGTCCAAACCTAGTCTACCTTAGTCTAACGCTAGTCTAACCCTAGTCTACACTAGTCTAACGTTAGTCTAACACTCGTGTAATATTAGTCTAACCTTAATCTCCTTCTTCTTCTTCTACTTCAAACCCTAGTCTAAACCGAGTCTAACCTAGTCTAACACTAGTCTAACCCTAGTCTCAGCCTAGTCTACCCTAGTCTAAATGTAGTCTAACCCTAGTCCTACCCTAGTCTAGCGTTAGATTAGGTTTAGACTAGGGTTAGACTAATGTGAGACCTTGCATTAGTCTAACCCTAGTCTAAACCTAGTCTAATGCTAGTCTAAACATAGTCTTCTTGAGTCTAATCATAGTCAAACCTAGTCTAAACCTAGTCTAACGCTAGTCTAAACATAGTCTACTTGAGTCTAATCTTAGTCTAACCCTAGTACCCTAGTCTAACTTTAGTTTAACACTAGCCTAAACCTAGTCTAAGACTAATCCTAACCCTACTACTAAGCTGTTAAATGTTTCAATGTTGCTTTGCAGTGGAATTTATACATGGTATGTAGGTATTAGGTTGTTAAATGTGTACTTAACAGAATAACAATCCATTTTAAAATGCACAAACTGTTTTACTAATGGAACCAAACATCATTCGCTACATGAAAGCCTACAACAGCCGGCAAAATAGATCGACATCCTCATATAATACATAATATATGAGCAAAGTGTTGTTTAGCAAATGGAACACTATACACGAGCACTATATGCATGCATGTCTATTTTAAGTGTTTCTATAGCGGCATATTATTTACAAAGCAGTTAGAATAGTGGTTGACCTTTCGTTGACAGTTAAAATTATCATCATCAGCATCATCACCATAATCATAATAATAAATGTTAATATTACAACACTACTATTATTGAGTAGTCTGTCTGTTTATGTTTACACAGTTATAATTGCAACAGAATAATTGAATAAACCACTGTAATTAGTGTAAGTAACATGTAATTACAGTTAATTTACGCATTTTAAGATATCTATCATTTAGATATAGATGAGGAGAATACTGATTGACAGAATTCTATGATCTCTCCATTCAGACTCAGGGGGAGCGTCTTGCAGCTTAGGTCCAGTTCATTGGGGTCAGGGTTGTTCGTGAACCGGTGGTGTGGCCTCCACCCTCCGAGGAATTCTTAAACGGCTGGGCCGGGGCAGCGGGGGGACACAGGAAGAGCGCACCCCCAGCTGAGAGGCCGGGCGCTGCGGCCATGCGCGAACTGATGCTGATGACATTCACATGTAGCCGAGACGCCTGAGAGGCTGCGGCTTCTCCGCCAGAGGAAACACATTTCCACTCACACGCTTTGTTGTGTTCCACCCTAATTTTTTCATGATGAGGGCACGTGAAAGGGTTAAATATAAGTTGTTGTTGTTTCTCATTTCTTTCCCAAAAACAACATATTTTCACAAAGAAGTCATTTTTTTACTAATATTTACTAAAGATTACAACTCCAATTTATCCACAGTAATTGGAATAAATGAGTTTTCCAAACTGGGATGTGACTTCCTGGAAACTCAAAGTACTCATCTTCGTATTTGTCTCTATAGAGAAATTACCCATAGTGAAGTAATTCCGATGATGTTTATTTACCGACGTATTTAGTTGATCTAAGAAGGGATTAATTAAATCTCAGAACCCTCTGCAAAATCTGAAGCATCAAAGGCTCAACACTGCTAATCAAGCTAATAATATTTTAGCAATGCAGCTAATGAGTGTATAATGACAGTGGTGGCTGGGGCCAGATAAGAGTCGTCTTCTATGCAATCCTGCTTCACTTTTAGAGTTACCCCCAAATAAAATAATATATAAATTGCATTAAATAGTATGTATATATACTGCATATGTATAATGAGTGAAACCTCCACATGCCAAAACTACCCAAAGACCTCCTACTTTAAATAAGCCTTGCAAAAAAACCACACACTGTATATGTATAAGGAGTGCACTCTCCCTCATGACAAAACTAAGTAACCAACCCTCCTACTTTAAATAAGCTTTGCAGAATGTGAATTCAGAGAAACAAATCACTTAAAATATCCAATCTCACCGACAAGGAAAACACTTGCAAAAAGAAAAACTCTACTGCAGGACGCTGCAGTAAAGTGGTGAAATCTCATTGTGGATTCTGGGTTTGGAACTCTTACAGATGGAGGGAAAACCTCGGGAGAGGAAATCAACTCAACTCAGAATGGAAGCAACCCAAAAAAAAACCCGAAAGAAAAGAAAGAATGGAGCCAGCCAGGCGGGGTCACCAGGCGGGTCAAAACTAAATTTAATCACATAAATAAACTTGCCCAGGTATGTAAGACGGAGGACAACCACCAGTAACATGGTGGTCTAACCCTAGTCTAACTCTCACATAACCCTAGACTACACCAATCTACCCAGCCTAACCCTAGTCTACCCTAGTCTAACTCTAGTCTAGCCTTATTTTAACCCTAGTCTAGCCCTGGTCTACCCTAATCCACCTTAGTCTAACCCTCACGTAACCCTAGACTACAAGTATACCCAGTCTAACCCTAGTCTACCCTAGTCTAGCCATAGTTTAACACTAAATGTAGCCCTGGTCTAACCCTAGTCTACCCTTGTCTAACCATAGTCTAACTCTAGTCTACCCTAGACTAGCTCTAGTCCAGGTCCAGTCTAACCCTATTCTAGTCCTAGTCTAATTTAGTATAACCTTAATCTAATCCCTGTCCACCCTGTAACCCTAGTCTACTCTAGTTCAACCCTAGTCTAACCTTAGTCTCACCCAGCGCTGAATTTAATGACATAAATAAACTTGCCCAGGTATCTAAGATGGAGGACAACCACCAGTAACATGGTGGTCTAACCCTAGTCTAACTCTCGCATAACCCTAGACTACACCAATCTACCCAGCCTAACCCTAGTCTACCTCTAGTCTTGCCTTATTTTAACCCTAGTCTAGCCCTGGTCTAGTCCTAGTTTACCCTAATCCACCCTAGTCTAACCCTCACGTAACCCTAGACTACAAATCTACCCAGTCTAACCCTTGTCTACCCTAGTCTAGCCATCGTCTAACCCTAATCTACCCTTGTCTAACCATAGTCTAACTCTAGTCTACCCTAGACTAGCTCTCGTCCAGCTCTAGTCTAACCCTATTCTAGTCCTAGTCTAATTTAGTATAACCCTAATCTAATCTCTGTCCACCCTGTAACCCTAGTCTACTCTAGTTCAACCCTTGTCTAACCTTAGTCTCACCCAGCGCTGAATTTAATAACACAAATAAACATGCATGGGTCAACAAGACACAGGACAATCACCGGTTACCCTAGTTTATCCCCAGTCTAACTCTAGTCTAACCCTGAAACGTTAAATCTAATAGCATAAATAAACATGCACATCACTCTGTTTACATATAAAAAAATCCCGTCTTTGCTGTATTCAAACCATTTATTCAAACCGGGGTGATGACAACAACGCTCGCCCAGTTCAAAATAAATCAAACGCCGCTGCTCCCCTGCAGCTCCTCCCTGTCGCACCGCGTCCCTCAAACATCACGCTGATGTGACGGGACGACTCGTCTCCAAAAAGTCCCGGAGACCTCACGCTGGGACGGCCGCGGGATTTTCGGGGAAGGAAGCTACGCTGAGCAGCACTGTTTTGTTAATGTGATTGAAAAATAAAGGGTGCATCCGCAAAGGTCCAGTGGTGGAACAAGTACTCAGATCTTTTACTGAAGCAAAAGTAAAAATCCCCCGACACCAAAAGGACTCCGGTGAAGGTGAAAGCACCACATTGACATTTGTACTTTAACTTTGTACTGAAAGTATTACAAGTAAAAGTACTTAATATCCAGTGGCCTGACATAGCAGACTAATACTTCATAAAGTTTCTACTGTATCTTTATGTCCTCATGCAGATCCTGATTATAATTTATAATGAAATTATATCAGTGGTGTCATAGTCGTTTACAAATATATACAAATATAAATCCAGATGTATGTATTTTTTAAGTAATGTGACAGAAATGCAGTAATGTGTGAGAAAGTACAAGTTCTGTTCCTCGTCATCACAAAATTCCTCGTATACGAAAATGTCCTCGTTGAGCGAATGGATTCTGATTCTGATTCTGACTCTGCGGGTGGGGAAGGGACGTGGTTTGATTTCGGAAATGGACGCGGCTTCATCGCCAACGCATGGTCGATCGCCCCGCCCCTGCTTTAATTTACTTGCATTTAACAGATTTGTGGCGTAGAGAGCCGCAAAAAGTACTAATCTACGCGAGGACCCTGATTTCGACCCGTAGATGGCGATGCTGAGCCAACGTCGATTTAATCACATTTGTAGAACCGAAACATAGACATTACGACCGTGATGGACGCATCTCATTAGTGACCATATTAGTGGTCATATATTTGAGTTGACACCCAAAAAATAAGACGTGTTCCTAGCGCACGGAATCTCTTTTAAATTCTCTAAGAGCAAAGAGGTTTTCGAACCAAGCTTTGGCGACGGCACAAAAGCCAAAATCTGGGTGAGGAGACGGAGATGGGATGAGACC
>OMKR01053441.1:0-11758 GCA_900302355.1 Cyttopsis rosea
TAACCTTTTCCAGACTGATAGATCTCAATTACTTTCTTTCTCATTTGTTCCTGAATTTCTTTGGATCTCGGCATGATGTCTAGCTTTTGAGGATCTTTTGGTCTACTTCACTTTGTCAGGCAGGTCCTATTTAAGTGATTTCTTGATTGAGAACAGGTGTGGCAGTAATCAGGCCTGGGTGTGGCTAGAGAAATTGAACTCAGGTGTGATAAACCACAGTTAAGTTATGTTTTAACAGGGGGGGCAAACACTTTTTCACACAGGGCCATGTAGGTTTGGATAATTTTTCTCCCTTAATAATAAAAACCTTCATTTAAAAACTGCATTTTGTGTTTACTTGTGTTGTCTTTGACTAATATTAAAATTTGTTTGATGATCTGAAACATTTAAGTGTGACAAACATGCAAAAAAATAAGAAATCAGGAAGGGGGCAAACACTTTTTCACACCACTGTATATATATAAAATTAAATAAATCTAAATGTGTGTTAAATGTTTTGTTTTGTTACAGTTTTATGCCATGATGCATTTTAAAAACACTTTTATTGGTGGAATGAAATAGTCCGAAATAAACAAAAAATCTGCATTGTAAAAAAAATATGTTCCAACAAAATTTTACAGCATTTAGCATCCTCTTTCTTTAACAAAATAAATATCAAATAAAAATAGGGGGAAACGAATCTGAAGATACATCTTTTTTTTTTTGTATAATAGACATTGCACAGCACTCGTAATGTAAGTAAGAAGTGAACAAGAAGTAACAAGTGCTGCTTTAATTAACATTTCACAAAATCAAAAACAAAGTAAATACTTAATTTTGTACGTAAAAGCATGAATGTCTATAAATCTATAAATGAACAAATCTGCCAAAGACTTTATCGAAATGATGGAGCCTATTTTATTTTGACATCGAGGAAAACAATGTGGCTAATTGTATTACATAAATGAGTCCAGGTGTAATTAATATAATTTAAAAAGTAAAAAATAAAAAAGTTTTTTAATCAAATTGCTACATAACTTCCCCACATTAATTCACTCTGGATGCCAACCTGCAAGTTGCCCCTTAAACAGGATTGCTTTAGTGTTGTTTGTTCATAATATTGCCATAAATCATTGTTTGCAATTAATGAAATCCACTCAAGAATTGTACTTTTTTTATATACCTCTTTTTGAGAGGCCTCTACAGCTCACCTCAACACTTTTTGCCAGGGCATACCGTTAATATATCTGCTCTTCGCAGATCACACACTATAAACAATCTCTAAAATGTTTCTTTTATTTTTCAGCAAAAGACAGAGGAAGAAGAGAATCCCGCCCATGGAGAAATTCAAAAGCTTATGGACACACTCTTCTTAAAGCTGGACGCACTCTCCAACTTCCACTTTATACCGAAACCAGTACGTATTACCTCAGTGTACCGTTCTACATGTACCGTGACTGCGCACTCTGGTCAAACATGGAAATATAACAAAACCCTTGGCTCGTGGCAAGGAAGACACCAGGTGCATGTTAATGTTATAAATGTAACATTCTATGGGGCTTCAGGGCAAGAAGAATGGACAGGAGGCAAGCAAAATTTGGAATTTTTTTGGGAATGGGATTCAATTCTTGACGATTCTCTCCCGTCACGGATCAATATATCGGGATCTATTAATACAATGTCACTCAGTATACATTAAGACACAGTTAAACAGATGCAGTTCTCTATTATCATCCAATACATATGAATACTTGAAATACCGGATTATCTGGATTGAAATACTCTATTGTCCCGACATAGGATCTTTCACTAAATTGCATTTATTTGGAACCAAACAATGAACAGGGAGGTATTCAGTAATCCAGTCTCGGGATGTAACAGTATGAAATTTCACCGTACGGTATCTACCAAAATACCGAGGTATATGGTATTTCACGGTATTAAATTTTTCCCCCTTTTTATTCAAAGGGTCGGGGGAGGTTAAGTTGCCATGCGCGATGCGCACAGTGCATTATTTTTTGTTTCAATTGGGAAACGGAGGAAGATTGGAAAAATGTTGTTTTCTATTGTTTCGTTTGGATAAACGGTCGGGGATGTGCAGTCTGCAACCCCGCACCCCCGTAGTGACGCGGCTGATTGGAAACATTTATTTAAAAGTGTGTGAATATTTGATTTTAAATATTTAAACATTAAAAACAACCTATTTAATAACAATAGGTGCGTTTCCATCCACCTGTTTTTATGCGCATTTTCAATATGCGCATAAAAACATCTGAGTGGAAATGCCGAAAATTCGAAAAAATCTTGAAATATCGCAAAAATGTTTTTACGCTTGAGAGAGGTGGAAAAGTTGGTGTATCGATAAAAGGTAAATGCGACTAAGTGCAATGGAAACAGATTCAGCGAATAAATGATGACGATCCACTGGAGAGTAGTGGTTTGATTCTCTGCCCGAACCTGAGACCGGCCTGACCCGGCCCGTGGGCCGTCTGTCTATGTTTTATTTTTACAATAATAATAATTTTAATAATTCCCCTTCGAATCTGAACCACGAAACAACAGCACACCCGGAACGGCGCGGTCGTGCAAACACAAAAACGAAAACCTCTTGACTACTCTTTTACGCCCGCGGTTCCCTGTTATTTTGAGAACCAAGTGTTTGGATATTTTATTTTGGCCCAAGCTGGGTGGAAGGTCTGACACCAACTGTCTTTCTTTTCTTTCTTTCTTTCTTTCTTTTCTTTTCTTTGTCCACAGCCTGTTCCCGAGGTCAAGGTTGTATCTAACCTACCGTCCATCACCATGGAGGAGGTGGCTCCCGTCAGCGCCAGTGACGCCACTCTACTGGCACCGGAGGAAATCAAGGTTAGTCGGTCAACACCGCCACTGTCAATCTACCTGTATTTCTATATCTGTATATCTCTATATTTGTATATCTCTATAAGCCTTGTCAATTAAATGAATAGCACGTGTCTTATACTCTTCGTGTTAAAAGACGACAAATCGTACGCACATGCACAGAAAAAGTTCCTAAACCCTAAAGGGGTATGAATTTGTGCCTCAAACACCTAAGTAAATATAAAAGGTATTAATTAATTAAGTATTATTAAGTATCATCGACTTCCATTTTGTGATAAAAAAGAATCAATACTTGCCATTTCGGAATTGCATCATAGTTGGCTATACAATATTTAGACAAAAACGTATTTGAATTTGGTTATGTTATAACCTTGAAAATAGTACTTATATTTTAACATACATACTACGTGCTCTCACTATTGGCCAGCACACTTTAGTATGCATTCAAGCTGAATGACACTTGCAAAACAACCACATGTACATGCATCTACAGTACGCGACCATGCACGCACAAGCGGTTTTCACAATAAATCCACTGAAAACGCTCCCTTCTCACCTAAAGGAGAAGAACAAGGCGGGAGACGTGCTCGGCAACTCTGAAAAGACATCGGCTGACAAGAATCGGGACCGACGGAAGAAGAAGAAAGCCAAGCATCTGAAGATGAAGGAGAGAGAGTGCCGACAGAAAGAAAAGGAAGCCAACCATGTTGGCGAGAACAGAAAGCTGTCCAAGGCCGAAATGGCGGACAACCTCAAGAGACTCACAAAGGGCGGCAAAGCTACGATACTGAAGGTCAGTCTCTTTCCTGTATTGAAATGTAATAGTATTTTAATTATATTTTGCATTCATAATCTAGATATCTTTTGAGAGATGCATAGATGCAGAAATGAAACGGGCAAATCGCAGCGTCCCAAATAGCAAGTCAGACAAATACTGAGCTGTGGTCTGTTTCCTTTTCAGGACAACGGGAAAGACAAGGCCCTGAGATCCTCCCAGGCCTTCTTCTCGCAACTCCAGGATCAAGTCAAAAGTCAGATTAAAGACGCCAAGGGCCACATGTCCAAGAAGAAGAAACACAAGGAAGTGTCTGCAAGCAAACTGAAGTTGTAATTGTGTTTTGTAATTATACCAGACCAAACTATGTCCTTGTATTGATAACTTTTTACAGGAATTGATGCAATATATAAACATGGCCGTGTGGATGCTATTTACCTTCAAATAAAGTACACTCATTAATTTGAATTGATGAAGATACATCCCCTGAAAATAAACAATATAAAAAAACACTTCAAAAGTCCTTGAAAGTCTGTCTGTCTTTACGATTTGGGGGTGATTAATTTAAATTAAAATCAGTGTTTGTTTACATATACAATTATTTGTAAATGTAATAGTATTGTAATTATATTTTAATGTTAACCTGACACCTCCCTGTACCACTAGAGGGAGCTTGCGTACCACTAGTGGCACGTGTAACAGTTTGGCTTTCCACTAGATTTTGGAACATGGCTGCAAGGATTTGCTCCCATTCAATCACAAGCACATCAGTGAGGTTAGAGGTTAGGCACTGATGTTGGGCGATTGGACCTGGCTCGCAGTTGGCGTTCCTATTCATCCCAAAGGTGTTGAATGGTGCTTTTAAAAATTATTATTATTGTAAAAATTAAAATAAAACATAGACGGCCCACGGGCCGGGTCAGGCCGGTCTCGGGTTCGGGCAGAGAATCAAACCACTACTCTCCAGTGGATCGTCATCATTTATTCGCTGAATCTGTTTCCATTGCACTTAGTCGCATTTACCTTTTATCGATACACCAACTTTTCCACCTCTCTCAATGACATTGAAATGTCTCGATAAAGGTTTCAAACCAGCGTTGCATAAAGTGCTTGTTCCACTAAACCGGGGGTCTCAAACTCCAAATAGATTTTTCCCCCCATTTTGATTTTTCAGTCTTTATTTCAGAGTAATTATTTAATTTTTTAGCAAGGCTGAAAAATCGGAGCATAAAAATTTACTTTTTATTTCACATTTAACATTTAACACTGCGAAACTTGTCAACATGAACACGTTAGCTTAGACCGACTGGCACACATTCCACTAGGGCTGAACCTGACCCAGAAAAGGAAAATCCGTTGGGTTTCGGTGTTAGGGTTACCACGTTAGACCACGTTATCATCAAGTCAGTCAAGTGCAACAGAGTCATGAACATTTTTTGGATTTGAACTCAATAAAAGCTTGCGGAGCTAGTTCTGTCAGACAACTCGTCAGCACCACACGCTTCCACGCCCTCATAGGCCGCCTTATTTAAGCAGCCTCCCTCTTGCCCTACCTGCTTTACTACCTGCTTTGCTGGCTGCTTTGCTTGCTGTGTTGCTGCGCTCCTTCCACCTCCCTGCATCCACCGGTTGGGCTCTACTCTTCTATCCAATGGGGGATTCTACCTCATCACTCCAATATTTCTAGCTCATTTAGAATGCCTATGTTTTCTGTACCTTACTGGGAGTGATGAGCAGTAGAGCCCAGATGCCCAAAGCACTAAGCAAAAGTTGGGCAAAATGTGCTTAAATGACTCATTGCAAGTTATCGCAAACGCTTGATTGCAGTTGTTGCTGCTAAGGGTGGCCCAACCAGTTATTAGGTTTAGGGGGCAATCACTTTTTCACACAGGGCCATGTAGGTTTGGATTTTTTTTCTCCCTTAATAATAAAAACCTTAATTTAAAAACTGCATTTTGTGTTTACTTGTGTTGTCTTTGACTAATATTTAAATTTGTTTGATGATCTGAAACATTTAAGTGTGACAAACATGCAAAAAAATAAGAAATCAGGAAGGGGGCAAACACTTTTTCACACCACTGTATATTGTGAACAAAATGGATGGAGACCAAGGACATAATACACATAGTTCAAACCAATCCATATCGAGTCCCCAATGCTAATTTGGAGGATAGTGAGGAAAACCACTAGAAATAGGGTAGAGTACATCAAAGTAGGCCTGTATTTGAGCTAAGGTAAGCACTGGTTTAGGTCGAAAAACTTTTTAAAATCTGTGTCATTAGTACATTTACGGGGGTTAGTCCCCTTATTTTCAAATATGAATTATAGACACTGCTCTGACCGTGTGTGTGTGTGTGTGTGTGTGTGTGGCTGACCTTGATCCACTGTGAGTCCTGTTTTGTCATACAGTAACTTCATTGTTTGATTTCCCCCCATTAGGGCTACTGTTGCTGCAGCAGCCGCCTTCCTGGACGCCTTCCAGAAAGTCGCCGACCTGGCTACCAACTCAAGAGGTAGGTGTGTGTGTTTGTGCGCTTCCGTGTGTGTCTAAAGCATCTGGCAAACCTATTCCTTGTCTATCAAAGGAAGCACATTTGTCTTTGACCCGATGCCCCCCGCTGTTCTAGCATAACAGCGGTTAACATCAAATGAATTCTCTAGCAGTATATCAGTATGTGTGTTTAGAGTGTGTGTGTGCTAGGGGTTTCATGACTACTGATTTTTACTAGGTGCCAAGTTTTCCATAATAGTAGTCGACTAGTTGTCTTTTACCTATTATGTAAAGCCGTTTCCTCATATGAACTCTGGACATTGTCTGGAGTTGCCCTTTCACACATGTCGCACACAACAGGAGATTGTCTGTGTCAGACGCGTTCTCACCTACTGGAAATACTAAAGTGTGGAAAGCAATATACAGGCAAGCAAAAAGAGACCGAAGCAGCTACACTCCATGCACGAAAATCCCACCAGCGCTAGTGGGCGTGTTGATGACATCTCCACCATGCACCAGTCACATTTGTTGACGAGTTGAATAGTTGACTGCTGCCAACAGCGCGTGCATTATCAAGTACGACAGGTAACATTCTGACTCAGTTGTTTTCCGTGAACTAGTGTTAGCGGAAGGAAAGCAAGAGAACCAGGTAAAATTTTGAGTGAAGACCATGTATAAGCTGTAAAGAATAAAACACTGTTTAAACAGAGAAAGATGGAGTGCGAGAGAAAGGGAAAAGATCTCATTGCTCTCTGGCTTTGACACCTCCATCCCTGCTCTGTTCTATTAATAGGAGCTGAGACGGACAAATATATCCATCACCAAACACACTGGGGATAGAGGGAGAGAGGCAGAGATCACACTGTATAAATGTTTGCTTTCGATTAGTCAGGTTTAGTTTGCTCCTGCACGTTACATCATTTTGTCATCTCCTCTTCCATAACACTCTCTTCCTGTCTTTCTCTCTCTTCTTCCCTCTCTTTCATAAACAGACACACACCATGTTATGAAAATGATGCCCGGTATAAATCAAAAGTTTTTGCGCCCCAAAAACCTAGAGGCTGAAAATACTGTTTGGGGTGAATCATGTCGGACAACTGCGGTTACAGTGGGGGCCATAGCACCCATTAACCAGCCGTGCCGCAAAGTATATTGATATATATATATTAGGCCAAACTAACCAAATCGAAGCCAATTTTCCCACGCCTCATTCATTTGTCTGCCCCACTGTTTAGGCAGAGGCATATATATTTTTTCCGATTTCCCTACCAAGAAGGCAGTCATGAAAAAGCGATGAGTTGTCAGGTGGTGCTGCCAGAGGTACCAGTGGTAGATAATTTATGAGAGAGAGCGAGAGAGAGCGAGAGAGTTAACTTCCTTTAGAGGTCAGTGAAGTATTTCTTTCTTTTTCGTCACTGAGCGGTTCTTTCTTTTTCATCACTGAGTGGTGGCAACATGTTTCAATTTAGGTCAGCATCCTAAAATAACGAGTACGCCTACATTTTATTCGGTGAGCCCATAACATCGTCGTCACTCTCTGGGTCTCTAAAGCTTGGGAGACAAAAGAACTGAAAAAATAAAAATAAAAATCTAATCCGAGGAGAGAAACGAATTACACCAACCTGCCAAGAACATAATTTATCACCAAAACCGATGTTCTGTTTTGGAAACTAGCTACAAAGCAGGAGCACTGGGGACTTTCTGTTCTGTGCAGATCAGCTTACTTGTATGGTCGCCTTCAAATTAAAGGCGCAACGTCACCTTTCAAAAAGACGTCCGTTGCTTCTGACCGGCTTTGTGTATATCGGTAGGGTGTGTGTGAGGACTACAGTAGCTTTGATGTTCCAAAGCCATCTGCTCGGATTCACAAGAGATCAGATGGCCCAGAGTATAGTAGTCCATCATGACATGCAACACTGTTCACCTGCCAACATCTAGCACAGTGCATGTATGAGACAACTAACAAAATGCTCCAGATAATGCGTTGCCGCTACGACTGCACAGAGAAGAAACCAGAGACTAGACGTCCTCAAGTTCTCCATTCAACTACTGTTAATCAAATCAAAGCTTCCATTCTCTTTGTAGATTTTATTTTATTAAGCCCCTTCAGGGTAGGTCATAAAGAGTTGTCTTAATCTGTCTGTCTATTGATGTGTTATCTGGAGGAATCGCTTTAATATACAAGAGAGCAACCAAAACCTTAAACCAAAGGAAGAACGAAGCTATAAATGGAATATTTTTCCAGTTAAATGCAACAACTTGTTTACAGGCTACCCCTCTGATAGATAGGAAAAGTACTTCACCTGTACCAGAGTACTATCAGCTGTGTTGCTGCTTTTCTCTGTGTCTTATCTCTAAAGCTGTCTATCACTCTGACATCAGATTCCCGTTAAAACGCACAGTAAAAATCCTGTTAAAATGCACAGTAAAAATCCAAATGCAAATAACGGGAAAGGATGTTATGGTTTTTGTTAACTCTTATAATTAATGTGTCAGTCAGTTACATTGGAAATGCCTGACACAGTTCCAGGAGTTTGGATTTTGCACAGTTAGCAAGGCTCTCGATCAAAGGCAAGAACATAGCTGGTTGTCCTTTCTGAACAATCTGTCCTGGGTGCTTTTTGTGCTTTTTAGTTTTCTTTGTTAGTAATAGTTGCTTTATGATAGTTTTGCATGATAACTGTCTTTATTGTCCATAACTTCATATTACACACTGTAACTCAATCAAAGTGACACTAACAGCTAATAGCAGATTAACTGTCCAAGCAGAGTCATAGAAAAGGAATTTGACTACGTGAGTAGGTGCACTGGAATTGGTAAAATACTTAATTCTGAAATGCTTCATACTCTAGTTGTCTTTTCATGTAATAAGGGCCCTTGGTATTCTCACAATGACTGAAAAAAGTGTGTGTGCATGTGTGAAAGTACTTGACACACATATCCAGGGCTTTTTATTCCTCTTCAACTCTACAAAGTTTGGTTCAGCTTATTAATTTCCTTTTCTGTGATAGAAGACTGGAATGCCAAGTAGTGGGAATTGTTAGAGGAGAGAGAAAAAAGTTCTTTGACAAAGCCTCAGCATCCCTCTATTGTACCACAGACTTGGAGTTGATGACAGGACTGGAAAAGACTGGATTTGATTTGGCAAAACACAGCCACACGCGAGATGTACAGATACACACACACGGATGCAGACCTGTTTGCTCTTGGCTCATGCTATTTACTGTTTCTCAAGCTCTTTCTCTCAAACACACACAATTGCAAAGATGCATTACCACCTGCGGACTGATGCAAACGGGTTGGTTTGCTTTCATGCACATTCACGTTATCACACACAGAAAACACAGACACTGCGTGTGGGAAGCAAGAAACTAATTTGCAGAAGCCCATGGAGGTTCCCAGAAACACATCTGCACACACACACAGGATTAGCCCAAACCACCTGTTAAACCTTGTGCCCTCGTACTCCCGTTATTTCCCATATTTGAACTGGGTCCATGTACAGAAAGCTCTCTTGGCTTTGTTGTCTCCTGATAAAGTACATTGAAGTGGACTCTTAGTCTTGGCGCCCACTGAATAGCTCCTCGTCTCTGCTAAATGTCCACCAAACTGCTGCTTTGGGAATGTTCTTCCCCTAAATTTAAATGGTAAAGTGGTTCTTTGGGAGTTAGAGAGAGAGAACCTTCTGTTTACAGAAGGTTTTATTGACTCATGCTGTCTAAGTTTGCTCAGTTTTCTTTATTTTGGGTTCTCCTAGTTTTTTATGCATGGTCACACTATATTTTTAGCTGTAGTTGCAAAGTGTGAATGTCCTCACTCTCTTGCCCTGGTGTTGATACCAGGGCTGTGAAGACAAAATTCAGGAGTTTAAATAATACCTTTTTTCATTTTCACGTTGATCAGTCACCACGTTTCCCACGATAACATTACATCGCCTAATCTTTTCTTTTAAAATATAGCAGAAAACTCAATAGGTACATTAATAATTTTTTGTACTAGCCAACAACCCTTTTTGTTTCAGTGGCGTTCAATGAAGAAGCAATCACCACCATTTATTTGAACTTTTCTTGATTTGGTGTGTTGTGTGATAGAGGGCAGACCACACTGTCTACAAAAGTGAATGGACAGTGAGGGTGTTGGCAAGACAGCTTGTTTGCTTTGGCGACGTTGAGAGGTGTCTGTCATCAAGCCATGTCAGTAACCGAGAGTTCTACCCTGTTGCAATGGCTTATTTGCAAGTTCGAAGTTATTTTGCCCGTGGTGGGAGATTAGCCCAGATTCTCCAGCCTGTTCAACTCCCAGGCTCGCTGGGCCGTCATTGCAATCAAATCCACTCACTCATCATGTGAATCATCACCCAAGAGAAGTAAAAAAATGTTTGGCTCACTTTTTCTTAGTTTCAATTGCTCGCTTTCTTTAGCGGTCCTCCCTCTCAACTGTTCTATTTCTAAAAGCATTCACCCCAACATTGTTCCACAGTTGGGGAGGTGAGCACAGACGAGATGCGTCAGTACTTATATGCCAGTACATGGGTTTCCGTTATCCGTTAATTACCGTTTTGACCGGGAAAATCTGTTGAAGTCCGACATATTTTAATCTCTCATCTCTCATCTCATCTCATAATGTCCGGTGAAAATAATTCCCTCTAAGCACAATTTGAATTAGTGCTGGGCGAAAGTCAAAGTCAAGTCAAAGTTTTCTTTATTGTCGGTTCTGCTACATGTGTACACACATACAGAGAACTGAAATTGCATTTCTCTCTAAACCCTAAAAAATATAAGCTAGAAGAAATATACAGGCTAAAAATATACAAGACTAACAGGCACTAAAGAATATTTTAATCAAAAAAATATACAGGCTACAAAAATAAGTTAAAAATAGTCAGAAAGAATATATAAACAGACAAAACAAAAGAATCTGCAAAGGCACATATGGAGTCTGTTGGATCAGAACCAGAGTATTTTGTAGTGCAATGAAAAGACAAGAGTGCAAATTGTACATTAAAAAAACTGTAAAGTGACTTAGTGTCAGGCAGTCCATGTGCTGCTTCAGTCCAGTTCAGTGGTTAGTGACCAGAGATTGTGTGTGCAGGGGGCAGGGAGGGCAGAGGGGGCAGGGAGGACAGAGGCGGGCAGAGAGGGGCAGGGAGTTCAGCTTCCTGACAGCCTGGTGGATGAAGCTGTCCCTCAGTTGGCTGGTCCTGGCCCTCAGACTCCGCAGTCTCCTCCCTGATGGCAGCAGACTGAAGAGGTTGTGTGACGGGTGTGTGGGATCGCCCGTAATGCAGATTGCTCTGCGTGTGAGGCGGGTGTTGTAGATGTCCTGGAGGGAGGGGAGAGAGACACCGACGATCTTCTCCGCTGCTCTCACGATGCACTGGAGGCTCCTGCGACAGGAAGCGGTGCAGGAGCCGTACCACACGGTGATGCAGCTGGACAGGATGCTCTCGATGGTGCCTCTGTAGAAGGTGGACATGATGGGGGCCGGGGCTCCGGCTCTTCTCAGCTTGCGCAGGAAGTAGAGACGCTGTTGTGCTTTCCTGGCCAGTGATGTAGCGTTGCTGGTCCAGGAGAGATCTTCTGAGACGTGCACACCCAGGAACTTGGTGCTGCTCACCCTCTCCACAGCCGCACCGTTGATGTTCAGAGGAGCAT
>OMKR01053452.1:0-12307 GCA_900302355.1 Cyttopsis rosea
ACTAGACCCGCCCACTGGTTAACATCCATGAGTATCAGAACGAATACTGGCTGAGAAAGCAAACAGTCTTTCTTGTCTCACTCCTTTTTCCAGCCATCTGCTTTGGCCCTGACCAAAGGAAGTCAACTGTTATGAACAACTCTGTCCCTTTCTCTGTCTCTCTATTGTTAATGGTTTCTCTCCCTCACTCAGTTTTCTCAGTCTCTCTCTTTTTTTGTACTCTCTCCCTCTCTCTTTCATTCATTTCAGGACCATTTAACGTGGCAGTTAAATGGTCCTGTAGGAGTGCTGCAGTCAGACCTGAGGAGCGACTGTGACATTGTCAGGAGGGCAGATTTAATTCACTGTTCCGCCTCAAACCCCTCAGTTCCGCCCGGCAACAGCAGTGGCGCGTACGTCACGGGCGCTAAGTGCAGACCGCCAATTTCTGTTGGCTCGGCTGGCACGCGCGTATGCATATGTGTGCGTGTGTGTGAAATTATATAGAGAAAGAGAGTGCATGTGCTGTCTTTGTGCACATGTGATCGGCATGATTGGCTATACATGTGGAGTTTTTTGGACGCACATCACATCTGTGCGTGCATCCCGGGCTTTATAACTCAATAAACGAGTGTGTGGGCGAGTACGTTAGTGTGTAACTGCAATAAGTGCACTACGCCTCCAGAGTGGAGGTGCAAACGCAGGTCTCTCTCTGCCAATGTCCTGCTCCTGCGCTCAAAGTACCCACATTGACCAAGAGAGGAATTCAACGTCACCCAACACACTCAGATGAAGTCTCATCGTCCTCCTGAGGGGAATCATCTCATTAATTAGGAGCTAGTTCAATAGAGACTGTCCTTTCTCTGGCTGGTAGGCTCACTGGGCCTGCCAACAGCCGTGTGCATTGCTATGATGCATGGATTGTTAGCAGTTATGATTTACGACACTCCGGGAGAAAGCTTGGCTGTGAAGGTGGTGGGTCTAATGAGAGCTTTGAGAGTTTAAATACAGGCTGCAGCACATGTATAAAGGACAGTAAGCGTTACAACATAACTGGCTGGGAAAGAGTCAATTTGGTCCAATCGGGGTTAAGGTGAGGAATGCGTTTTCTAAGAGATGCCTTTTATATAAGGATTTTAATATCTAATTGGGTAAACCGATAGGGCCCGGTCGTTAACGTTGTCTCATTGGCCATTGCACCAGCGTTTGGCCATGACTCGATAAAAAGGGAGGAATAAGGCTGACCTCAGCAGAGTGTGTGTGGGTGTGTGTAGGGTACATTCCTCTGCCCCTGCATGCAGCCAAGAGAACAGCGAGCACCTGAATCCAAGATGGGAAAAGCATCCATACACACACACACACACACACACACACCAACCGTTACCTTTTTTCACACTCAAGTCTGCTCCATTGACACCTAAGGGTAAAAACATAAAATCAAACACAAATCACACTTCATTTCTAAAATACCCTGATCCGTCCCATTCAATAAGCTTCTCTGTGTTCACTTGGCAACTCTTAATTTCGCTGCCTTCCCTTGCGCACACACAGCGGCCATCTGTCTGTGTGTGCAGGACTTGGGGCATTTGGAGGAGGACAACACATGCTCCCGGCGTTTCCAACGTCTCTTTCTGACGGAACCTTGCGGGTTTCGGCCTGGACACAAATGTAGTGAAGCTCCCATAAGGACAGCAGCTGTCTCTACAGAGGCGGCTGCTTTTACCAACTACTGGGCAATCCAGCAGCAGCTGTCTTCATGTCAGTGGGTGGCAGGTAAGATAGTGGGCCTCCCCGTGGGCTGAAGAATTTGACTTTGGCATTTGGCATATCATGTGTTTCAGAAAATATTATTAAGATATTGCGTTTTATTGTATGGTGCACATTTGTACACTTTTAATTCTAATAAGATTGTTCACAAATATAAAAGATATAAAGTTGATAAAAAAAATAAAAAAAACGAAACTAGTGATGGGATGGTCACAAGTATGAACTTGTGACCCCAGAACATAAATTAGGTGTGGCATGTCTTCCTCTTTTTTTTCCCTCACCGGCAAACACAGATTGCTGAAGGGTAAAAACAAACAGACAGTGGAGGCCTTACTGTTCTGGCAGTGAACCCCGTCGAAGCCCTGCTGGCACCTGCAGACGTATTCGCTGAAGACGTCGCCCCTGCGGGAGTGTCCAGTCACCTCGCAGATAGCGCCGTTCTTACAGGGGTTGGGGTTGCAGGGCCCTTTAGGAGGGGGAGGAGGACAAGGAGGAGACGGCAGAGAAGAACAGGGGAGGGGAGGAAGTCAGTAAAGTTCAGCAGGAAGTCTGTCAGAAGTTTATCTTTATCATTGTCATTTCAGGCAGTGAGATAACTGGTTTGCTTCTCTTGTTGATACAGTATTTCTATCTCTTAACATTCATTAAATATGAAAGTATATGAATATTGTCTGATTGGCATATACATTTACAATAGAATGGATTCGGGGTCATGTCATAATTGCTGCCTTGATCTTAAAAGTGGTTCATTTATTCACCTTTAGCACTGCCTCAGAAAATGTGTCCTTAGTTAAATATTAGATTTTGCTTTAAAAATTTGGCTAATAAATATGGACAGCTGCAGCTACAGTATTGTAGCTGTTGTTGAACATTTTTCTTAGCATTTTTATTTTTTTAATGATCATGGTTTGATCGCGGATGCAACCCATTCCCATGCCCTAAAGAAACTCAGAGTTTAAACTCTGTGTTACCGGTCTCCGTTTCGTTGCAGGTGTCTCCGGTGAAGCCATCGGGGCAGATGCAGATGAAGGGAACGCCTGCTCCCATCACGCAGGTGCCTCCATTGCTGCACATGTTCACCTTGCAGTAGTCTCCTGCAGAAACATTCAAAGAAGACACTGTGAGATTAATCTTATTCTAGGGAGAAAGTTGTGCCGAATCGAACAAACTGATGTTTTAATCTTGCAAGATCCAAACCAGAGATTTGAGGCTGCATTGTAAGAAATTCAGTCTCTATCCAGTCTCTTAGGAAATAAGCAATCGTTTGATGCCATAGTGCATAAAAGTCAATTCCGAGACAAGTCATTTAATTAATGAAAGATTTGTTTATTATTGATGTGTTGATGGGATTAAAAACACAAATAAAGATACTGACCATTATCACTGCATGATCATTTAAAGGAACACATCTACCACATTCATGGTAGAGGTGGCATGTCAACAACCACACTGGCCAAAGTTTTCTATATTGCCGTTGGAATGTAGCTTACTTCCATACCCACTGACTAATATCAGGTAATACCATATCTAATAAGGTATAGCTAATATTTATTCAAAAATATCATGTATTTTATTTTGGAAGCTAAACTTTCTATTTGTTGATTAACTTTGAGTTTTTGTGTATTTGAAAACAAGCACTCATTTATCAGAGCTGTATCGGTAAATAAAAACTGTCACCATTCCCCTTGTGCCCAAAGAGCTGACAGAGAGTCAGCTTCAGGCGGGGCTGTTGGGAGATGCTAGTGGAAGCATCCAGTATCTGTTTTGTGTGAGTCACAGAGTCATGGCTTACTCAGCTGTTCCAGAGTAGAGCTTCCAACATTCCCGCAGTAGGTGCTTTCATCCCTTATTCAGCACAAATTTTAAGAAAACTCCCCGGCTACAGAAAATGCGATGTGCAGAATACATTGCGACATGAACGACCAACTGTCACTACCACAATATCTAATAGGAAAGATTCTCACAGAGGGTCAGTACAGTAGCTCGAATGACCCAGGCTGCGATTTTCCTTTCCAGACATTTCTTTCTGGAGCCAATAAGACAGGAAATACTAAACTGTAAAACATTAAGGAATGCGTGGAAAACCAAAGAGAAAAGCTGAAAGTTCAGACAGTTCATCTCAGAGGAAGTTTAGGATTCGTATCCTTTACTTTGGCAACATACTCTGCACTGAGCTGATAATAATATTACATATATAGCATTGGAAGGAAACCTTTAAAATGACACTGTATGATTTTGACACTTATGATTTGGATGTTTGTCAAGGAAACTGAGGTTTTGGTTCCCAAGTGTGAAATAGGCAGCTTATGCACTATAATGTGTACCATAAAAACTGGATCCAACTCCTGCTTTGAATCCATATATAGGATCCACCAACCTCAAACGCACAAGTGGATTTGTAGGAGTATATAAGGAATGTTTTCAGAAGGCAGAAGTGAGGAAAAAAGGGCACTTTGGTTTTGCAGAGGGTATAATTCTCAGAGGTTATGCTCCCCCCAATCTGGTTTTTCCCCATAATGCCACAGTTGGAAAACAGCACTCCAGTGAGAGACCTCCAACTTCCTGTGTCTAGAACAACCCCCATATACAACATTATTCAAGGAGATAAATATTTTTGAATTGAATAATGGCTGAATAACATCCCGCCGTACAGGATTGAGGGAATGCTACACTGTACGTGTTGCTGCTGATGGAAGGTTCAGATATACTGTAAATGCATGTGTTGGTGTATCCAAGATCAATTTTACCAACATCCTGTGCATCTGCTTAGTCGGTTGAGTAGCATTTCTCAAGGATGTCCAGCCTTATCAGCACTGTATCCAGTATCATGGCCTTCGGAACACTCTCAGTCTCTGGAGGATGTTGGGCAACAGCCTTTGCTGGCTCAAACCACACATCCTTATCAAAGCTTAGCTGTGTTTATCTACAGGCAAGAACTCAACCTCCCGTTTTATTCTGTACAGATCCATTCAGGCTCTCTTTGGGAAGACTATTAAGTGTCAAGAAACACATCCACTCTGCTGAAAGAATGAATTACCTGCATGCAATGGGCAAACATCCCTTTACATCCGATGGGTCTGACCACTAAACATGTGTTTTTTCCCAGCCAGCAACAAAATTTTAATATAGCTGCAGGCAGCAATGCATGAGGGCCAGGTTAGTCGGTGTGACGTGTGATGAAACGATGTACAAGCCCTATTTGCAATATGGAATAATTTATTAAGGTTAATGTTAATTTGTCTGTAATGCATTCCATTACAGACTAATTAATTGTCTGTAATTGAATATACTTGCTATAATGGCAACAAATCTGGCTTTGACAATGAAATATAGTGTGTATTATAGACTACAATTAATTAGAAATTTGTCTTAATATCTAAGGACTGATAACCTCCCCCCGTAATCATTAGTCATTGTCCTAGTATGATAATGAAAATAAACATCAAACAAGTGACTACACAACGTAAAATGTAACTCCCCCATTAACTGAAAATAATATGTTAACTTACTTGCAAACATTTCGCTGCTTGAGCGGTTATTGCTGAAAAGTTGTTATACAAGTCAGATCAAAAGACTACACCATTGTGAAATTCTTCACTGGAAGTTTGTATGCAAAAATTAAAATAAGCTTTTTTGGTTTTCTTGGCATGCTTGACATGTCATGTCAGTGATACTGTGCAAAAAGCCTGCAACAGTGTCATTGTACAGTAGCAATGTCTCTTGGCTGGAGTTGCACAGCGTCTGTGTATTCATCCAGACTGATTACGCATTGTGGACGGTGGTGTTGCGGTGATCCAGCACGTTCTCCTCTCTGCTCAGACAGTTAATAAAGTGCTTGTATTTCGGGAGTTTGTGTCTTAAATTCTTTTTTTTCTTTTTAAAGACCCCAAGGACGATAACTAGAGAGTCCGGGTGCTTTCTCTCCGCATCCAATATCTGATCTGCGCATGGGCTTGCAGCGGATGTCCTGTGTCGCAGTGATGACACAGTGACGCAATGACGATTCTCTGTGACCAATCAGTAGTCTGCAGTGTTTTCCTCTGCCCGACAGAAACATGGTTTATTACCAACTACAGATATAGTCCGATGTGGATCAAACTTGACCACAGCGTGTGTGTACTGCCCCGAATACAAATCTTATTCATTCGTGTCCATGGGTTTGACGGTTTCTGAGCGCCAGACGCTTTGACCGGTGATAATGGCAGAAGAATAATAGCAAAAACAATAGGGTTCCCGCCCTTCAAGCTGGACCCCTAATTAACTCACAGACAGAAACCTTGATCTATTTGAGTCTTGCTAAACAGAAATCTTTTCAGTAAGAAGATTATTTGCATATTAGCTGAAGCTCAAATGACATATAGCCATTTCTGGTTGTAACTACAAATGCATTGTAAAAGAATACATTCGTGTACCATGTATTTTTTACTATCTTATAATGTCAATACATCAAGTTTCACGGGCAGAGGATTACTGTCACAATAAATGGAGTACAAATGTAGTTGAAAAATGGTTTAAGTTTCAAAAGAAAATACACCATGGTAAGTTACAGAGCTGATGGATCTTTGTTGCCATTACGGAGAAAAGGAAACGTTGCGTATTACTATCAATTATTAACAAATACAGCCGATGGAGGGAAAAGAAAAAATGAAACTTTAAATGAATGATACTACAGTATACATTTTCATTTCAGAGGAAAAGTGTGGCTATAGTTTCAGTTTGTGTAACTTGTCATCACTGCAAATAACAAAGCCCTGCATGTCCTTGCATGCCATCGCCACCTCGAAGGCAGAGCGAAAGAGGTGAGTCATTAATAGTGTTAAATGTTGATAGGCTGTAGCAATTTATTTTTTCCTTTTTTTTTTATTGATAACGGAATTGATTAAATTGATAGTCTAATGAAACTTTCTGTTGAAATTAGAAAACCTCTAAAAAATTTAATTAACACAATTAAATGTGTTCCAAGGTCTCTGAGGCTTAAAAGGTTTTGGGGATTTCTCTTTATTAAATGTATTCTACTGCTTTGTCTATGTCAATTAAGTATATAGGATCAATATTGCTGCCTGGTGCCTGGTAACTGACAATTTAATAAAACTTTAATTAAGTTTGTAGGGCAATGAATGGCCAACAAACAGGCTTCATCTGATCTACAGCGATGTAACTAAGTGGAGGTATGTCTGGCTTGGCAAGTCATTCACACATGGAATTGTGATTTTCTCACTCGTTATGAGTCATGGCCCATGCCTTTCCCAATAACTCCTGGGCCCAAGAATGAGGTCCAAATACCAGACAGCCTGCGAGAACCACCACCACATGATGACTCACTACCTAATCTGGGTCTGCTGTATTTTCACTAAACAAAGCCTGAATCCAAACATACCCCATCTAGAATTTTAGTATTGAATTGGAAGTCATGGAATGTAAAAAAATCCACCAATACCCTCAAATGTACATAGTTATACATAGTCAGGCATCCTCTCTTATTGTGTCCATAATAGTTCAGTCCTCCAGGCCTTCTCCTATCTGAGTTGCATTTCTGTGGGTCTTGAAAATCGAGTAAACAAAGATAACTGCAGTCCTCAGAGTGATGGGGGAGCTGTCGCAAATTAATCTTAAAATCTGCTGGATGAGTCAACAGGCTGGCTAATCTTTATCTGTGCATACGACAGTCACATCCTTTGACATCAATAAGTAGATGAAAATATGTTTACTGCATAAATATTCTGAATTGCATAAATGTGGGTAATAATGTGCAGAGGTTTTCGTGAACACATCACCAAAACTGGACATGTTCACACATCTCTAGAGTAAAAGATGCTCAATAAATAAAACCAAATCAATGAACACAAACGCAGTGTATAAAAGTTCCTTCCTTTAAAAAATAAATAAAATACACCGTCAGGCCCTTATATGGTAGACTATTCACCATAGGAAATAATGACCACATCAATAAATATGCCTGCATTTTTTCAGGAATGGGCTGGGTTTGGCGTGAGAGTCCATGTCAAACCCAGTTGGAACAAGACAAATGACAAGACAGCAGAGTGGTTTCCTATAGAAGGTTCCAGGGATCAGGAGTCATTCCATATTAATCTGCTGCTGCTTCTGTGAGGATTAGCCAGCACTTTAGGTTAACAGACCCACGCTCTGATCGCTTTGGATCCCAGGTCGAGGGACTACAGAGTAGAAATAAAATAAAATAAAATAAAATAAAATAAAATAAAATAAAATAAAATAAAATAAAATAAAATGAATAAATAAAAAAACCTATACACAGAGACACAGTTCAAAAAGAAGCACAACAACACAACAAGCTAGTACCTTATGAGCAGCTGTTATCCATGCAGAAAAACAGCCTAATGTGCTCCTGGGGCGGGAGGAGGGGGAGAGCAGGGCTGAGCCACTTCAGGACATGAGTGGGGCTGGGGGGGTCGTGGTGAGGACGCTTGGCAAGCTGACAAAACTTGCCTCAAGATAAGTGGGCAGATTAGATGGAATCAGATGTGCAACAAAATGCTTTGTGGAGGCTGTAGCCTTTGAGAAAGGGGTTCAATGATAAAATGTGGCCTTGGCAGAGTTGGAATAATGCACACTATCCATCCATCCAGCATCCATAAAGCAAGTAAAACACAGTGGAACAAACACAAGGGATATGTTGAGACAGTTTTAGAGGCCTTCGATGAAATTAGCCATGTTCATGTTCATGTTGGTGTGAAACATGTCAAAGGCGCCACAACTTAATACCAAATAACACCTCATGGTTAAATGGAAGCTAAATATAGATGTGGGGGAGAACAGATGCATGTGCATCAACATGTGCCTTTGGTCATGTCAGCTTATGCATGTGTGTGTCTGCATATGTATATCTTATGTGTACTGGAGCATGAAAACATGTCTGCCTTCTGCTCCGTCAGGCTGACCATCCTGCCATGTGGAGTGTATAGCCTGGCGAGCTAACTGGCGTGGGAACTCAGTGTTCCAAAAAGCCCAGGAGGGGTCTGCGTCACTCACGCACACAGCACCACCCAAACATACACACCTCAAGAAACACAAATAGAGTCAAACTCCCTGCACTCAACATTGTTGATGTTTAAGCTGCTGTTAGCCGATACACAAAATGAAAAAGGTTTGAGTAGAAAGAACCTTTCTACTGTCCATTTTGAGCACCTTCCATAGTAAATTCAGTGGCCAACAGGATCACGAAGGAATGCATGCAAGGATTTAGAAAGGGTAGAAGGACATGATGGTATGTTTCCAGGCCAAGTAGGCGAACAGCTTCTTTACTGTTCCCATTACCTAGACAAACAGGAAACCAGCTGCAGGTGAGCTTCCTGTAATCTGTGAGTGCTACTCTAGGAGACAGCCATCTGCTACACAAAAACAATAAAACAGAATAACATCTAAAAATAAACTCACACATTATCAACAAGACGACATGGTATTCTCCTAATTGAAGAAGTGCCTGTGTAACTAACTCTCCAAAACCAACAGTCAAATAGCCTGCATTTCTGAAAATTGAAAGGCTTGTCAAAAGATGGCCAGTATTATGCGTGTATGCATGCAATATGTAATATGTACAGTGATGTGCATCATGCATGGCCTTTCCACTCTCTATCCAACATCTGAATAAATATTGAGATCAATTTACAGCCCCAATGCTATAAAGATGAATTCCTGTGCATTGATGCCATTGTTGGACTGGATGATTCTCCTTTTCTCCCCTCGGTTGCAAGAAAACTTTCAACATGACAGATTGGAAAGTGGGGCGACAGACATTAATAGAGGGTCCTGATTTAGAAGTTATTCCATATTGTGATAAAACATTGATGAAGGAAGCCATTTAAAATTCATCACGTGTTAAAAAAAAAAACCTCTTCCCTCTGGGGGGAATTGGCGGGAGAAGTAATCAAGTCACCATGGCTAAATGAGACCAGTCCCCTGAGGGAAGAACCCATACTGGCAGATGGTGGGAGATCTAGCAGGCGAGAGGTCAAGCTGTTTCCAAAGGGTCATAAATCATGCAAACAAACAAACACACACAGTTGGATATAGACACCAAACATAGGCTTTGAAACTCACACACACACACACACACACAAACACACACAAGTATGCTCCCATACAAAAGGTGCACATTTCAACAATCCAGACGTCATTCAAAAATCACACATACACACTTATCCACAAAATACACACAGAGCACAAACAAACTGACACTAAGCCATTTTGGCCTGCGTCTGGCTATATTTAGCCCGGGTTTACTCTGCAGCCCAAAGTGCTCTGGTTAAAAGAGACTACCTCAGCCCTGACGCAGAACAACAATTTGCACTTCTCTACCTTCAGCAGCTAATAGAAGAGTAATAAGCAAATACATTGAGCCTAATAAGCCCAAACCAAGGCTTTTCTCCTGCCGTGTAAACTCTCTCATTCGTGGGTGGAAGTGGACGGCCATTTCTTTTCAACTCCATCTCCAGAGAAGTGACTCAACATTACGGTCAGTGACTGCAGCCACGCCTGTTATCCACCGTCAGTTCTGTGGCCTCAAGGAACAAACAAGCCATCTAGTAGTCATCCAATTCTAGTTGAATAAAACTTCTAGGGAGGAAACAATGGTAGGTAGGTCTGTACATGTCCAGACCGTATCATGTCCAACATGATACAACAGCTTAATGAGGGTCTGATTATTAGCTGATCAGAACAGTTGATGTTTTTTGTGTTGTCCAGACTGGGTTTGTCAAGAAGGGGCTGACAACAAGCCTCACCAAGGAAATGTCCCATTTAGAGTCACTATCACTTGACAGTCACTTCATATCTACAAGTCTCGTCTAAAATCTGCGAAAGGCAAAATATCTCTTATACAAAACCACCAAATCAAATGAAAGATACAAACGATGCTCCAGGGAACATGACTCTCCCTTGTAATGCATTCTCTCTGGTCTGGGGAGGAGAAAAAAAATAAAAAAATAAAAAGATCAAGAAAATAAAGGGAAACATTGATGGCTTGCGCTCTATTGTCCACCGCCCCACTTGCATTGGATGCACGCAGATGTGAACAAGACCAGTCGCCAGTGGCATTAATCCAACATGGTCAAGAATAATAACCTGCGTGTATGTGTATGGGCTGCAGAGCTGATTTTAAAAAGAAAAAAAAAAGAAGAAGAAGAAAAAAAAAAGCACTTTGCACTGAAATCACCCGGGGAGGAGTGAGTCTTGGATTGAAGTGTATACTGTACTAGTAAGAGATCAACAACAGGAAGGGCCGGTTTGCTCTGATTCTGGTTGAGAAGATTAATGAGAAAATTAACGAAAATTTGATTTGCAGGAACAAGAAATTCTGACTTTTAGCATAAAAATAAAAAAATAAAAATAAAAAGCAGTCTGAAGAAATCTGTAAATTCGCTCCGGGGACGAATAAAGTCACACACACACACACACACACACACACACACACACACACAGTAAGCGGCAGTATGGTCGCTAGTATTGCTGTTTTTTGGTATAATTTGCACGCAACTTTCTTTTTTCTTTTCTTTTCTTTTCTTTTCTTTTCTTTTCTTTACCTCTCTCCCACTTTGTGCGTGGGCACCAACGGGGTGTTCCTAAAGTGAAACGCAACTTCTTCGCCCAGCCCTGGCCGGCGGCCGGCAGCGTGCTCGGGACGTTACCGACAGAACGTAAACAACGGAAAGCAACTCACCATTCGCGGTGGAAACGACGCCGAGAAACACGCAGGCGGCAAGAAGTGGCAGAGAAAGTGAAGAGGAGCTTTGCGTCTTCATGGTTTCCGTTTCTCGGACGTGGATAAACCACCGTTTTCCGCGGCAGAAGGTGCGGGACAGTGGGTCTGTGGACAGTCGGGCGGCTGCTGCTACTGCTGCTGTTGCTGCTGGTGCCGCTGCCGCTTGGAGTTGTTGTGCGGTTGAAAGACGGCTCGGCAGGCAGAAACGGCGGCAGCACGTGCGCCTCCGGGAGCAGCCAATCAGATCGCGCGTTATAATTGTAGCCCCGCCCCCTGCCCGAGGAACGACTTCAAAGGCAAATTATAGCGGCACCGTGAAAGACAGCGTGGGAGGCTGTCAGGCTGGTAGTCAACGGAAAGCCTGGTTATCGGCGTCCAAACGGAAATTAAACTATATTATATATCTAACTATATATAAAAACACCGATATTTTCCACGGTGCCACACTTACATTTACATATTTGCAGTATAGGTATAGGTTCTTAAAAACGATGATTTATTTATTGATCTATCTATCTATCTATCTATCTATCTATCTATCTATCTATCTATCTATCTATCTATCTATCTATCTATCTATCTATCTATCTATCTATCTATCTATCTATCTATCTATCTATCTATCTATCTACCTATCTATCTATCTATCTATCTATCTATCTATCTATCTTCCTATCTATCTATCTATCTATCTATCTATCTACCTATCTATCTATCTATCTATCTATCTATCTATCTATCTATCTATCTATCTACCTATCTATCTATCTATCTATCTATCTATCTATCTATCTATCGTTCTATCGTTCTATCGTTCTGTCGTTC
>OMKR01053456.1:0-13378 GCA_900302355.1 Cyttopsis rosea
CGAGAACCCCCCCCCCCCACACACACACACACAGCCTCACCTCGCTCTTTGACTCGAGTAAGACTTGTCAGTCCGCGCTTTAGGTACAGAACGTACCATTTATGTTTTGGTAGACCATGTGCACATATCTTTTTTTTTCCGGAGCAGTGGAGAGTGTTTGGTCAGATGGCGTCACGCCGACAGCTGCTCTGACAGCTGAGGTGTGTGCACTGTGGGTGTCTGTTCAGAAACTGCGGCACATCTTCGGGACAGAAAGTCTAGAAACTAAAGAAGCAGTTTGCCCAATATGTGTAAAACTCGGCAATCTTGATATAACCTGGAAATGGTTTGGATTTTTATCCCTAATAACATTATATATCCACACAAACACAGTCCACTATCTCTCACCGGCCCACTTGAGCTATTTCTCTGCTGTCCTGCTATCCTCAATTCCTATTTTTTTCCTCTTATTTGCATTCCTCCCGCTGTCTACCAGGGGGTTTGTGACATCAGAGTGACGGATAGTGGCAGATGTCGCCACCAGATGTATGAATGTCAGATTTAGCCGAGGCCGCTGTCAGATGCGGCGGCCGTGCCGTCTGTGATCCTGGAATTGTGATTAGATGTAGTTTCACACTCCTGGGTCTTTCTGGGTGAGGGGTGTTGGCTCAACGGCTAAGTCAGGATGTGGTCGGTGCGATTCACAGCACAAAATGTACGCATTGCAGCGGAAAACCTGATCATTATGCAATATAATTGAATTGTTACGAGAAAAGTGTTGGACATAATGCCAAACGTTAGATTAATAAAGCAGAACCAGAGAGTTGCTACGACATCTTCATATAAAACTGGTATTACTTATAGGTTTAGAAGCTCAGAAGTTAGACATAACCCATAATAAATAAATAATTAATATATAAAGGAATTATCCACATCCTGGGTGATGAATTGTAAAGCAAACTCAGTATTTGTAAACACTTGGAATAAGGGGTTTAAATAACATACTAATCACACTGCTTTGTGTATTAATAGAGAAAGTGTCTACATTAGCAACATGGCGGCTGTTTCACTATTTAACTGTTTTTAGGCCTTAAAGTGCCAATCTCGAAGATTTACGTTTTTTGTTTTATTTCACTTCCCAGAGTTCCAAACAGTGTTGCCAGGGTGACGTCAGTCAGTTGGTTTGCTGGTGGTTTGGTTTCACCGTTTGCCTTTGTCTCAACATCGAATTTGTTATTTGTTATTTGGATTCATCGTCAGTAGTCATCGATCTTTTCAGTGTTTGTTCGGCCGTAGTAAACGTTTAGCGAGTATGTTGCGTTAGCTCCACCTCCCCTTTCTGGTGAATCAACCGCTGCTGGCTGGTGGAAAACGCGTCATCCCCCGACACCCGGTTTTTAAAACTAAAAACTACTGCAAATGCAAGGGCTTTCATCAGTGGGTCATAGGCTCAACCGCCTTTGTGTTACCGCATTCGGCGATAGATAGTGACTTAACGGACATTTATTTATTTCGAGATTGGCACTTTAACTTGACACGCAAAACAAAATGGCACAGAGCAATTCCATTTGTGTACGTCTCAGCAAATGAAGTGAACCTGAACTATGACTATGAGCTATTTCTAGTTCAGGTTTAAAAAAAAAAAAGAAAAAAGGGGAAGCTCCAGGCTCTAATTTTAGGATAGCTTGTTCCTGGAGGACAACGTATGAACGCCTAGTGAGATGTGTGTGTGAGAGAGAGAGAAAGAGAGAGAGAGACAGACAGAGAGAGAGAGAGGTGGTGGAGATTAGGGAGGGCTGACCTGGCGTCATGAGGCCTTCTCAGTCAGAGTGTGAAACCAGATCAGACCAGTCTGCGATGGGGCCGACACTAACATACTCACCGCGGCTAGTGTGCCATCTAGTGGCAGACAGAGAACAACAGGAAAGGAAAGAAAGACCCAATGGCAGCCAGGAAGCAGTGTAAGGCTCTGAGGTGAAGCACAACACAGGGGTTCTAGGTCAGTCTTGTACCCTCGGAAACGGCGAACTGATCAGTCTGTAAGGAGAAGCGCGGGGACATCTAGGAGCCTCGGGGTAAACAGGAAGTGTCGGCGGTCACACAGGAAGCCAGCCGCCTTTGACTAAATGGATTGCAGACCTGGTAATGTGGAGCCCAGTAGGGAGGGAGAGAGAGAGAGAGAGAGAGCAGGTCACTAATCACAGGACGCACAACAAGGAAAACTTAATCCCGAGGCTCGACCACACCCTGCATTACTGAATGAATGTATTTAAAGTGTGTAATGACGTTATCGCCCCGTGTCTGCCTTTCATCGTGACCCAGATTTGCTTTCTAAACCTGGAAGCCCTCCTTTTGGGGGAATGACACACAAAGAGGATTAAACGTCGACGAGAACAAAAGGAAACCATCCCGAGATCCGGCGAAATGATGTCTTCATCTCTGCTGCTGAGACTGGTCTTTTTTTGTGGCCATGACAAGTACACACCAAATATATTCATTTACTCCAATTTCTAAACAAAGAGTAGTATATGAATGTATTATTATTATATAATACATTGGATTGCGGATAAGGCACAAACCTAATTCACGCTTTAGGTAGAATGCAGTCTATGACAGTTTAGTAAATGTAAAACAGAGGAAACCATTACAGAATGTATTTCAGAATACGATATCAGGTGGTCAGGTCCACTGTGGGAACCAGTTGCTCTCAAAACAACTTCCTCACAAAGTATTTTTGCGTTTGACATCATAACATCATGTCGGAAATGTTGATCAGGTCTCAAGATGAGACAAGTTGAAATGAGTGTGAAAAAGAGTTTTGGTTTTTAAATTCACTACCTCGTCGACAGAAGTGAAAGTTGAAAGTCTGGATGAAGTTCATTTAGATACCCATGCAATATCATATATCATATTGTTGCAAAGTTTAGGTTATCAAACTTAATTGACTATCATTATAATACAATATATACAATTTGTACAATAACATCTGATAATAGTCGTAAGTGCTTTATCCTTCAAAATTATTCAAAACTTACAAAACTTCCCTAGAATGAGTCTAAGACCCTGATAAAAAGTCTGTTAGCCTTACTGCATTTGAAAACAGGCCAAGGAATAAAGGAGGACACGCAGTTATCTTTGGCATTTTTGTTTGTTTTGCCTGATGTTTGAGTTTAAATTTCCCTGCCATGTTGTTGAAGTGCAACATGTTGCTTCCTGCTCCCCGTCTCTCCGCTACGTCCAGACCAGCGTGACGCGGCTGGAAACTTGAAGTTCCGTGCTCTCCTGCCGGCTGATGGACCAGCAGGAGCTCAGGTCCAGGAACCGGATCCGCCTGCACCGCGCCAGGACACCCTTCACCGTCAGCGCGGTGACGTCACTCCGGGCCAGGACGAGGCGCTTCACCCGTCCGAGCGGCGGGGGACGCGGAGGGAGGCCGGCGGAGCCTGGTCCGCGGAAAAGGTCCCCGAGGACAGAGTCCAGGTGGCAGGGCACGGCCACCAGGGAGACGCTGTCCAGCAGGGGAGACCCGGACAGGAGGCCCCTCAGCGCCGTCTCCAGGACCGGCCAGGACACGGCGGACGCCATCTGACTGTGGTCGTAATCAAAACTGCACACACACGAGACAAGAATTAGAAAGGCTACTTTACTTCATGACCTTATTGTTGTCACTGCATCACAACTGAAAACTCAATTTCATTTTATTAAATAAGGCAACAATTTCATTATTGTGATCGTGATCATCATAAAGTAATAGTTTGTTAATGTGTGCAAACACTTTATTGGCCTTTTGCTCTGAAACTACAATCATATTACTTTGGAAGTCCTCTCGCCATGTGCAGTTCTGGAAATGCAAGCCAAACGTAATTTAATGCGACAACAGACAACGTTTCAACCCCCTCTAGCGTTTCCAAGTAGTATTATTGTTTGCGATGCTGTGACAAACATAACCGGATCGCGTTACGTTTTCCTCAGAGAGTTCCGTGGAAATGATCAACACCACTTTGCAAATAAGAGAGAAGAAAGAAGCATGTTCACTGAAGAGGTAAATTGAAATTGTCACAATTTTAGTTTAATTAAATTTATTTTGGTTGTGCAATCATAGACATATATACATATATTGACCGCTTCGACCCGTTGCTGTGGTACGTCAATGTCACCGCCATATTGGAGCGGGCAAGACTGGCCTGTAAAACAAATACAAGTAAATGGCGGAGCTGCAGTTTTTCTGGAAAGCACTATAACGTTTACGTTTCTCAACCAATTTCAATGAGTCGTATTTATATTCAAGGGTTTATGATCTATGTGGAGTAGAAAAAACTTTTTTTTATACTCCACGTAGATCATAAACCCTTGAATATACAATATAAAAACCTAAAAACAAAAAACAAAAAAAAAAAAATGGTTGGCTCCACCACTGATCTCCGCTATCTGTGCATCCCTGATCGCGGAGAGCTGTGTCTTTGTCGGAGTCCGGACGCAGACGATTCACAAATAAATTTTGTATATCTTTGTATTCGAAATTGACACCCATGAAGAAGTGGAAAGTAAAGTAAGTAAATGGCTTAAGGGCGTCTCTTCTAGGATTTTAGTACGATAGATGAGTTGATGAAAATCGCAGATTCAAATCATTGAATCTTACAGGTTGGAATAAAAATGTAAAAAAAAAGACATTAAGTCGGTATTATAGTATTTCGATTTTTTCGAGTCACCTGAACCCAAAAACGAACATAAAAACAAAGCCAGGTTGTAAGTTATGAAGTCAGCTATAGAGCCCTACAGGTGTTTTTTTTGCCGATAAGAAATCTCAACTCTTGACTTACGTGAGTGTGAGGGAGGTGAGGTGAGGCAGACTGGGTAGGTTCCAGTCATCCTCCACTACAGGTAACTCCCTCAGAGAGGCGGGGTTGGGGGGCTCAGCTGAGACGAGCAGCTCCCGGAGCGCGGGACAGGCCTGGATGACCTCCAGCAAAGGGGTGCGAGGGCTGGTTTTCACCCCCTCCAGGGTCAGTGAGACGAGGGTGGACCCTATGGCTCGCAGCGAGGGCAGGAGATCCACGGCAGGCCCCGGGTAGCATACGGCCAGGCCACACAGCTGGCCACGCCAGGCCCGGAGGCCCGTGGCTACCAGGGCAACGTCCTCGACGTCCACGTCCAAAGATATGGACCGTACGTGGGGACACAGCGGTCCTACGGCCTCTAGAGAAGCAGGAGACAAGCCTTGCACGTCCTTCAGTCGCAACGTCAGTTGGTCCTCACCCGCTTCTGCCACGCCTCTTCCCGACGATTCCTGCCGAGGCAAACTTTGCTCTTGGACTCCACTGAAATCTCCATCTCCAGCTCCATGTTCTTCACCCTCTGCTCCCATGTCTTCATCATTCTCCTCATCCCTTCCTTCGTTCTCCTTCTGCTCCTGCCATGTCTCCCTCCACACCTCCTCGAGGCACGGCGCTCCTTCTCTGCGCGTAAACTCGTCCGTTTCACCAAACTCTCGGCGGCGGATGAGAGCAAACGCCTGGGCGAGGCCTTCCATCGCCACCTTCTCCAGGGAGGGCAGGGCCAGCAGGAGGTAGGCGGCAGCGGCCACCGCATCCCCCTCCGCCTCTCCGAGCCCGATATCCGCGGCCAGCAGGGTGCTCAGGGGCAGCGGAGACCGGGGGCAGGAAGCCCGGCCTCCCAGAGGAAGCAGCGCCGCCGGAGACAACAAGCGACAGCGGGACACGTCCAGGTGGCGCAGCGCCGGGCAGTGGAGGGGGAGTGCCTGGACGACCTGGCGGTCGCAGAGGGTGAAGGCCAGGGAGAGGGAGCGCAGGTCGGGGAGGCGGCTCAGCAGGTCGCACTGGACCTGTGAGGGCAGCTGCTGGGCCCCGGAGAGGTCCAGCCTAGACAGAGACTGAGAACGAGAAGAGCAGGGGTAATACTGGACAGTAGGTCTTCACGGTCATCCAAGAGAGCACAGAGAAAGGGAACCGGCTCTGGTCTGACCTGGCAGCGGGCGGCGATGAGCGAACACACGTGGGGGGTGGCGAGGCCGGGGACGCCCCCCAGAGACAAGCCTCGGAGCTGGGGGACCAGCAGGAGATGCAGCGACGCTCTGGACATCTGCTTCCTGGAGCCAAGGAGACACGTCAGCTCCTCCACAAGCTCCCCCGCTGGAGGGAGAGGGGTGGAGAGAGAAAGGAGAAGAGACAGTCAGGACACAATCTGACTGAGATATAGTATATTTCAATCTTTTCTCAAAATGGTGTTATCTCAAAGCAAAGCGGGAAGTACGTAACGGCGCAAATAACAGCCAAACAAAAGGCATCGACATTGGAAGGTTCACTGAAAACAAGTCATATATTGGATGTCTACGATGGTGCTGGATTAGATGCTGAACATCATTTGGACTGTGATGACATTTGCGGAAAGAACAAAAAAAAAAAAGACTCTACAACCTTAATCCTACAACATGCTGACTCAGCCCCCCGCCCCTAGACTACCAATAGAGGAACAAGATCTATAAAAAAAAAAGGAGAATGCCCACTTCCCCTGGAATTCAAGGGTGTGACAGTCAGTTATTATGCACTGATGGGGACGCAGCAATGCACTGGTAGTGGATATCAGTCTGATACCAGTACTGTAGAGCAAAGGCCATATCAAACAAGATAATGGAGAAAAATCAATCATTACGTTGATGATAAACAGGTGAACAGGACTACAATCATGTTATAATGGTTATATCCGGGGGTCTATACTGTTAGGTAAAAGTCTGGCCGAGCTTTGGGACTTTTTAGGTTAATCAGTATCAGTTACTGAAGATATTTTGATTCCTGCCGGTGAACTCACGCAGCGTGCTGAAAGGCCCCATGATGTGCCGGAAGCTGTAGCGGTCCAGGTACTTCTCCTCGTAGTCCTTCACCCACAGCGTCTTCATGTTGTCGGCCAAGCTGAGCAGACACAGCCGGCTCAGCGAGGGGACGAGGGCGTCTTCATCCAGCGTCTCCCGGTTCCCCCTCCTCCTCCTCGTCCTCTGCCTGGCTCCGAGCCCGGCGCCGGGCTTCCCGCAGGCCCGGAACAAGGGCATCGCTGGATGGATGGACGGAGGCTGAGCTGGAGGAGATGGGGATGAGTCTAGAAGGCTGACTTTTTTATATTTATTTGCACAGTCTTTTGAATTAATGGAAGTGACACAGAGCTTTTTCTTCTAAGGTTAAAAATAGTCAGTAACCGAATAAGGTAGTTATCCTGTGTTTTCATTGCAGTAAATTGACTTATAAATGACTAATCTGTTTATTTCCTACCTTGGTTGGTGCATTTTTATAGCCTGGGAACCAGACGAATCTGCGAGCTCATGTTTCATTTAGTCTGCCAGATACGTCTGACCCTCTGATTGGTTGAATTGCATCCAGAGGCATTTTGATCTGCGCCCGTTGATAACACCCCTTGGAAATCGAAGATGAACTGAGAGGTTCCAGACTAATACGCATTTGCGAATTGGTCTGGCCCCCCTCCATTTCAAACAGATTTCCACAAGGCCTGGAAACGGTCGGGCCAATCACAACCGTTTATCTAACATGGGACGGGGTTTGATACAATGACGATGACCTTACCAAGATGGCTGCCGCTGACGTGGAACGGTCTGTTGAATCCGCTATCGCGACACTATTGAACGAACTGGACGGTATATTTTCTCTAAAAGAAGAACAAACAACTGCACTTAAAGCTTCTGTTGGTAAGAAAGACGTGTTTGCCGTACTTGCCACAGGGTTTGATAAAAGTTTAATTTAACAACTGGCCTCGCTGGTCGCCATTTTTCCGTTTTGGTCTGCGACGGTTGATAACGCCCCTTGGAAATCAAAAATGAACTGAGAGGTTCCATACTAACACGCATTTTGCAAATAGTTCTGGAATGAAAATAACCAATAATGTGTGGATTTCCTATGTATGTACGTCAAATAATACGTACAAGTACCATAAGTATTTAATAATTCTGTTAACTAATAGACACAGGGAAACGCGAACACACACACACACACACACACACACACACACACACACACTGATTTAAAATCGTTCCTACCTGTCAAGTCAATTCGGGAAGACGTGGGAGTCACGACAAGACCGAGAGACAACTAATGTGAGGCAGTGGAATGGGAACCTAACCGCTACCGCTTCGCTGTCAGGTCCCCGGCTCCTCACGCTTTGCTCCTGGATCGCGGTTGTGTGTTTGTAACGCTCGGCTACGAGGCTGAAGTTGCCTCCTTATTCGCCAGCTCCCCGTTCGAATTGCTCGGTCCACCTTAAATGGATGCAATAGCGTTGTTTGGTCGGTAGGTGGCTCTGTTTAGTCACTAATCTTTGTCCTGTACGGCAAAGGCCCGTGTTGAGAGATTTCTAAAAATGACTAATCTGTTAATCTATGAATACTGTGCATTCAGAACAATCGAACAAACAATGACTGTCCAGGATGCATTTTTCAATGGAAGATATTTAAAAAATGTCGAAAAGCTTTTATATGAAGCAACCACAAGCACAACATGACAATTGTAATTGACTGTAATTAACGAGAACGGTAAAAAGGTGATTGCACTTTCTGCATAATTGTCATGTCATGATTTTTTATTGTGACTTTTTATATGACGACATGTTTATTTTTAACCTCCTGGTATGCAGACTGTGGTGTCATTGCAAATTTCCTCTAATTGATACAGCCCTGATTTTCAAAATGTCTCCGACACTTGTATAAGACAAACAATGTAACTACACTGAACAAAAATATAAACACTTTTGTTTTTGCTCCAAATTTGCATGAGTTGAAGTAAACAATCCGGGATTTTTTTCTAGGATCACAAAGAGCTTATGTCTTTCAAATGTGGCCCAAAAACCCACATTTATTTAGTTAAATTTTGTTAAATTTGATTATTTGATAATCCATCGACAGGTGTGGCATGTCAAGACGCTGATTAAACTGCATGATCAGTGCACAGGTCTTCCTCATGAAGGGACAATAAAAGGCCACTCTAACATGTGCAAAAAATACATTTTATTAGGCACTGAACTATGGACTAGGGCTACAGATATGCATTTTTTGGGGGGGGAAGACCAGTCAGTATCTGGTGTGAGCACCATTTGCCTCATGCAGTGCGACACATCGCCTTTGCATAGAGTTGATCGGGTTGTTGATCGTGGCCTGTGGAATGTTAGTCCACTCCTCTTCAATGGCTGTGCCAAGTTGCTGGATATTGGCAGCAATCGGAACATGCCGATCCAGAGCATCCCAAACATGCTCAATGGGTGACATGTCTGGTGAGTATGCAGGCCATGCAAGAACTGGGATGTTTTCAGCTTCCAGGAACTGTGTACAGATCCTTGTAACATGGGGCCGTGCATTATCATGCTACATGAGGTGATGGCGATGGATGAATGGCACGACAATGGGCCTCAGGATCTCGTCACGGTATCTCTGTGCATTCAAATTGCCATCAAGAAAATGCACCTGTGTTCGCTGTCCGTAGCGTATGCCCGCCCATACCATAACCCCACCGCCACCATGGGGCACTCTGTTCACAACATTGGCATCAGCAAACCGCTCAACCACTGCCCACTCAATTCACGGGCAATAGCTCTGGTGGACATTCCTGCAGGCATCATGCCAATTGCACGCCCTTTTTTCAAAAGATTAAGACAACTTTGCCAGTGACCCGATACTTTACCTGGTTATAGCCCGGTTTTGTGCTAATAAAGAAAATGCTCTGATGGAAAGCCGAGGATCTCACTGTGTATTGATGTGTATCCAGCTTGTAGGCAAGGTGGAGAATCCTGTCCCTGAAGTGGTCATTCCTCATATTTGGTTTGTGTCCTTTTCACAGGTTAAAAGCTTTAAAAAACAACCCTTTTAAAAGAAAAAGAAAAAGAAAAAGAAAGCCTGAACACTTATAATGTAGACTCATAACACCTGTTTTCTACAACATCCAAGACAATTTGCAACATATTTGGCAGTCAGCTGCCAGCGCCCTCAGGGCCCAAATTTGTGGCGCCTCCATACCTACATCCTTATGTACATCCTTATCCTAATAGATAAACACATATCTGTGCCAAGTCTGACGTTTTTATCAAAAAATGCCCAATTGCTATGGATATTTCACCGTAACCGCCACACGAATGGGTGGAATAAAGGCTAAATGTGATATTCACATCATTTTTGCAGAGAACTTCTTTAAAATTGTCAAGTTTTACATGTCCCAGCACACACAACTGTATTACATTCCTCTCAGAAAAAACTGTTAACCTTTGATCTCGTCTTGTGCAACTATCAACTATCTGGTGTCGGTATCCAGGACAGGACGGCCTGTTCAAATATGCTTTGTTGCCCAAGCAGGCATTCTGTTCTGGGGCTTCTTTTTTTAATTTTAATTTTTTTTTACCTCGGAGCCCAAAACACGGTTTTGGCCAGTGAATAGAAAAAAATTGCAGCAAATAAAATATCTTGGGGATTTGCAAATGCCAAGCGTTTCACAGGTGGGACGGCAATTCCGACGGGCTCCGGAGGTTCGCCGGGGCGATGAAAGTGGCGTGTGCGCTCGCCAACGACGCTGAAGTCATCTTCCGATTCGCAGCGTCTGTTTTCATGGTGCGTTCAAATTCTTTGCTTTCAACCTTTTCCTTTTCATTTTATTCACATTTGGAGGCTGTTTGTATATCTTAACGTATATTAGTTTGTGAGTTTAGCGTTTATTGTTGCAGCTTCTGACTTGAACACGTGTTTCATCGCTGGAATGAGTAATAATCTACAGCCTCTTTTACACAGAGATTCCGCAATAATGCTGTAAAGACGACCCGACGTTATCGCGGCTTTGCCTTTTTTACACAGTGATCGTGACGCGTGACGTACACAACGGCGTCGGCCAGAAAGACAGGTTGAAAATGATCACAATGATTTAATAACCTTATAATTTAAAATGATAAAATTATTAAAAATTATTTAATTGAGTAGACTTGGTCACCAGAACGTCACTTCCCTGAGCCGGCTTGCCGTTGTCCCTTTTTATACAGACGGTGTTCCGGCTCCGTTTCGCCTCTGTCACTACCTCCGCTGGCGGTACAGAGGTGGGTCAACTCTGCCCCCCATTCCGTCTCCGTACCTTTTATACAGAGGAGGGTTGCAGAATAAAGGCGCAACGATGCCGGCTTGGATAGGCTGTGTAGAAGGGGCTTGTGTTTATTTGTCTCACCAGTGGTGATTCTCCCCCTCCTGGAGAAGTATTAATGATTGTTATAGATCAAAACATGGTCAGATCGTGCTCCAAAAAGGGGGATTGGTGGCAGTCTTGTATAACAAAAAGCTGTGCTCTTGTCATACCACAGGTTATTGCAGCAGTATTTGATTAAAGAATGAATAAAGAGTGGCATTGCAGGTTGAGAATTTGAACTCCACAGAATGGCATATAAACACTCTGTGTTGTATATCAAGCCTGCTGACAGTACAGGTTAAAAAGTAAATAAATAAATAAAATAAGGAGATGCTCTGACCCAGTCGTCTAGCCGTCACAATTTGGCCCTTGTATGTCAAAGTCGCTCAGATCCTTACGCTGCTTCCAACACATCCACTTCAAGAACTGACAGTTCACTTGCTGCCTGATACATCCCACCCCTTGCCAGGTGCCATTAGAACGAGATGATCCATGTTATTCACTTCACCCGTCAGTAGTTTTAATGTTGTGGCTGACTCCTCTACTCTGCCTCTACTCTGTTCTATCTCTACTGTAACTCGACTGTTCCATCGATTATTAATCTCATTGTCATCTATTATATGTGTCAACCATGCTGGATTAAATTTACATTTCCCTGGAATAAACTACAGTGTGTGGTAAAAGCCATTCTGGAAAAATATTACGTTATGATTTGATTAACAAAACCAGGGGGAATATCACAGATTCTCAATGATTGCATTTTTTTCAAGGACTTTCGAAGTACTTCAGGCACAAAAGGAGCTATTTTCAAGGTATTCCAGTACTTTTCCAATACATTTCTGAAGACAAAATTCAAGCACTTCAAGGACCTGGTAAGAACCCTGATGTGAGTGTGTGTCACTCTGTATCTTCAACCCCAAATCAACAACCCCCGGAAGTCTCTTCTTTGGCTTCACGCCCTCACATCATGACGTGTGTGCGCGTGCACACACGTGTCATGACATCAATAACAGTCAAAGGGATGCAAAGTGCTGGATCACGAGTTCCATCACAATCCACAGGAAACTGAGTGCATCCAGACAAGGTACATTACATCAAATAACCGACTTGTTACTTCATGCGACATACTTCTACTGAACTGCATTCATCGAGCTCCGGGATGGAGCAGCATGCAAACACTGTTTTCCTGTATTAATCCAATTATTGATTTTCTTTTCTCTCTCACTTTCCTTTGCCGTTGCTAAAAGTAATAAATGATTATGAGATATTGTCTCAGCTCTTAACCTCAGATTACCTGCTTTTACAGAACCAGTGGAGTTTACTGCAGCTATAAAGTTAAGACAGAGAGAGAGAGAACTGGCAGGAACAGTGAAAAAGAATTAAAAAAGATAGTAAAAAATATCAACCACCAGTACCCATCGTTACCAAAATCTAGACCAAAGATTCAAATAATTGACTATAATAATAATAATAGTATAATAATAATGATCAGCACATTTCATACATGAAAAGCTGATCAAAGTGTTTCACATAAAAAAAGGATAAAAGCAAAACAAACAAATTAATAAATTAAATGCAAAGCGGATAAGTGCAACGGAAACTTAAAAGTGCTTCAAATTCAATAGACAAACAGAATTTAAAAATACTTGAGCATAAAATGAGGCAAGATAATGCAAATAAACTAATGAATAAAACATAAAAAGCAAAAAATAACATAGAAAATAAGGACAGACAGATTATTCATCCGCGGAGGGAAATTGCAGTGTCAGCAACAGCTTCAATAATAATAAAACAATGGAATAAAAAATAAGAAAATTAGTAAAATCTGAATAAAAAAATAAAAAAATTTTTTAAAAAAAATAAAAAAAAATAAAAAAAATCTCGAAAAAAGTGCTGCTAATTATATGCAAACAAATATATTGTTAAATAAATATATTTTGACTATATATAGTCTCAAAACATGACATTACATTGCAAGTAAAGATATATCACAGTTATCGCCAGTATTTATTTAGTACTCATGTTTTGGTTCCTGAGCAGGGTCTGGAAACGTTGAACCTCAGTGTAATGGAGGTTTAAACAGATCTGTGTCATCTGATAAACGTTAAGCGCCTTAAATGAGGTTTAAAAAAAAAAAACTAAACACACACACACACACACACACAAGCTTAAACAAACAGTGAAATCAATACCCCGCCATGTGTAACACACACACACACACACGCACACAC
>OMKR01053459.1:0-14439 GCA_900302355.1 Cyttopsis rosea
CTGAGCAAAAAGAACATTAAGGCTCGTCTCATTTTTGCCAGAAAACATCTTGATGATCCCCAAGACTTTTGGGAAAATACTCTGTGGACTGACGAGACAAAAGTTGAACTTTTTGGAAGGCCCATTTCATCTGGCGTAAAAGTAACACCGCATTTCAGAAAAAGAACATCATACCAACAGTAAAATATGGTGGTGGTGGTAGTGTGATGGTCTGGGGCTGTTTTGCTGCTTCAGGACCTGGAAGACTTGCTGTGATAAATGGAACCGTGACCTCAAGCTGAAGCGAACTTGGGTTCTGCAGCAGGACAATGATCCAAAACACACCAGCAAGTCCACCTCTGAATGGCTGAAGAAAAACAAAATTGAGACTTTGGAGTGGCCTAGTCAAAGTCCTGACCTGAATCCTATTGAGATGCTGTGGCATGACCTTAAAAAGGCGGTTCATGCTCAAAAACCCTCCAATGTGGCTGAATTACAACAATTGTGCAAAGATGAGTCGGCCAAAATTCCTCCACAGCGCTGTAAAAGACTCATTGCAAGTTATCGCAGTTGATTGCAGTTGTTGCTGCTAAGGGTTGCCCCCCAACCAGTTATTAGGTTTAGGGGGCAATCACCTTTTCACACAGGGCCATGTAGGTTTGGATTTTTTTTCTCCTTTAATAATAAAAACCTTCATTTAAAAACTGCATTTTGTGTTTACTTGTGTTGTCTTTGACTAATATTTAAATTTGTTTGATGATCTGAAACATTTAAGTGTGACAAACATGCAAAAAAATAAGAAATCAGGAAGGGGGCAAACACTTTTTCACACCACTGTATATACACAAAACATGCATCTGTTCTAAGAACATTGTACATACAGTATATATCCAATTGCCGAGGGACACAGAGCCAGACACAGCCGAGCTTCAAGCTGCGATCTTCAGCCTGGGAGCGTCGGGTTGGACTGTGGTTCTGGTCGTGTCGAGCTGCTCGTACTCCTCGATCAGAGAGGAGAGCGAGCTCAACGCCTCGCTGAACAGGCTCTGCTCCATTCCCTCCACGTGGAGGTAATGGTGTAAATGGGCCTAAGACACAAAAAATGTATCTGTCAAATCACACACAGGAAATTGTATATTTAGAATTTTTGGGCAAACCCTATCTGGTGTGTTGCTTCCTTCCAGCGGTTCTGCTGCGTTTACTGCATTTAGATAGGTAGTCAGCTATAGAAAATTATAACATTAAGCCAGAAGGTTAGAGGAGAAAGTGACAACAGCATTGAGTTAAAGAAAGTAAATGCGACCTATATGAGTACATAAGTCATCTTTTCAACCGTTTTGATAGTGGATATTTAATTTATTTCAATAAAACGTTCATTAATTTGTCATTAATGTTCATGTTCATTAATTTGTCACAAAAAAGTTGTGTGTTTCAAACGCAATACTAACCTCCAAAACAAATCTACAGCATGGACCTACACAAATTTAGATATGAGAAGAACCTACCTGGCTCAATAGATAATAAATCTTCAAATAAGAGTGAAATTCCTTGTTAAAATAAGTTGTCGGCAAGACTGAATTGAGTCCAAGACTAGTCTTTAAAGTGGCCAGTTCAACTCAGCCGACACCACAACTATGCGAGTTAAACTGAATATCTTCACTGAAATGTGTTCACTTCTTGGCCAATTTCTTTCCCGTTTAACATTTTCAGAAAGAAATGAAAGGTGGATTTGTATCTCCTTTCATGCCCAATATTAATTTCAAGAACACAAAAAAGCAGTTGCATATTCAGACTCCACCTACCTTTTTCTATTATTTCTCCTATTGCTATGATTTGACTAATACAGGCCATGATGACCTGAGATGGTAGTAATTAACATCACAGACCTTCTTCCGGTAGAGCCTGGAGAAGCGCTCTCGCAGCTCCATGAACGTGGGCTTGATGCAGGTGTTGTTGGCGAGCGCCAGCAGTGACTGGGAGTGTCCCACTGGAGGCACCGAGCACAGACTGGTCTTCCAGCCCTCCTGGTTCCAGGACACAAAGGGCAGCGAGGGCCTCAGCCTGCAGCAGGACAGAGGACTGAGTCACATGCTGCATCCAAAATTATATATAAAACGTACTACGTACTACATACCAGAGTTCACACAAGGATTTTTAAAGGATTTAAATGTGAAAAAAAATTTTTTAATTGACAAGTGTGCGTAACGTTTTGCTCACTCAGGGCTTTGTTTCCCAATAGGCTGACCAAATTCTCAGAAATCTATGGAGGAGTTGCCTCTGCATTTCAGGGTTGAACATCACGTAACTTCCAAGTGCTACACACTGCTGGGACACAAGCCTCGTGACCAAACATGCTACAAGGTGTGGGATGTATTTTTTTTATTTACACCATAGTGACGTGCACGTACGTGCTCTGATACAAGCCTCTGTTTTAAACATCTCCTGAGCTGCAGGAAAACAAGTCAGAGAGAGAGGAGGGAGCTGAATGGAACAGTCATGGACCCTCCAGGGCTGAATGGAGGTTCTATCTGAGACCCAGGACGGGAGGCGGTCTGTGGGCCGGACACCAGGGGCGGACTGGACGTCTGGAGCGGATAAGAGTGTGGTGTGAGAGAGTGATGTTCTAAGGTCTATGTCTTAATAAAGAAAGTAATTTAAAGTCTTATTGGACTAGTTGCTGGGAGGTATGCAGGGCCCGACACTAACTCTTAGAAGTGGTTGCCGAGTTGCTAACCATGCATCAGCTGTTAGTTGCCAGGACAGACAAAATGTTTTGCTGGATTTTAAATCTTTTCATAATTAGGTGATAATGATCCTCTATAATTACAATCTGAATCTGTTTGTTCAGCCAAGTATATTTTCATATACAAGGAATTTGTCTTGGTAAGGATTGATGTGTTGCTGTAACAGACAATTAGTATAAATAAAGCTTAACAGACTAGAAAAAAAAAGAATCATGTACAAAATAATACAGAATATACAAAATGCAATTCCATGCAGAGGAAAATCTAAATTAAGGGCTATGGCAGGATCTGAGTGAAAGTATGGTTGCTATGGCTGTGGGTGTAAACATAAATATATAATCCATATTTCAATATTTTCACCAGTGTGTGTTTAGGAGAGGGGACTCAAACCTCTCGATGTTCCTGCGCAGGTCGGACACGTGCACGTTGCCGCGCAATAGGAGCGCGCACGCCAGGTAGAGCCCGTGCTTGGGGTCAGTGCGGATCAGCTGGTGGTCTTTACTGAAGGCATCGCTGAACATCTGGTCCAGTCTGCAGGACGACAACACATAAAAAGCCTTTACTACACACTACAACTACAGAAATTATACAGACAATTATACATTATCCTAAATCTTAAATTCAACCAACACAGTCTGTAGTGTTTAAAATGCTGATAATAGGTTAAAGCTGCATTTGTGCATAACTCTGCACACATTCTGAACCACATATTTATGCGATTGCAATACAATTAAATTTCTGAATCGATTGTTCGATTTAAAACTTGTAATATCAATACTTTGTTTGGAAGTTATGCAACCAGTTTCCACTTAAATTAAATACCACCATTGACACAAATTAATTAAATTATTTATTTTATTTTATTTCTGTTTATTAGACTGAATTTGTTCTGTGAAATAGTTTTGTAATACACGTCAGATGGTGAAACTAATCATGTATAAAATGTGAATATAGCGATCTAGAATCATATTTTGAGAACTTGCTCAATACCTATCCCTACGTAATGGGATTATTGACGTGAGGTGACTATTATTTCACATTTTTAGTCTGCATGTAGACGAACACATAGTTGTTTGTCAAATTTATTGTTTTTAATCTAATTTATCGTTTCAGAAGGTGTGTTTTGATGTGTCAGCGAGGTCCTCACAGGCAAAGGAGCAAAGTGTTTCGCTATGTAAGGCATAAAGTGAACATCACTGCATGACAGCAGCTCTGATCTTAATGCTGTCTAAAGATAAAATTACCTGTAATCATAATAATAATATCTGCTCAGAGGGCTCAGACCTCCTAGTGGGGACACCGACGTCAGCCAGCGTGTAGAGCGGTGTGAGGCTGGGAACCAGGTAGTGCAGGCGGGGGAAGGGAACCAGGTTCATGGCGACCTCATTCAGGTCCATGTTCAGGGAGCCCTCGAACCGGGCCGAGCTGCAAAATGAGACGAGGAAGGTCAGGACTCATTTCACACTTTATTTTAAATGTACTATGTCTTTGTAATTTAAATTACATTATGTCATTTAGCAGATGATTTGTCCAATGCGGCTTAGTATTGCTACACCGATGCAGCCATGCAAGGCTCATGGGGAGCAGTTACGGGTTAAGTGCCTTGCTCAAGGGCACTTCAGCATGCGACCAGGAGGACAATCTTCCGTTTACTAGACCTGATCTACCTCCTGAGCCACTCATTTTACTCAGCATTTTATTTTATGTTTCAATTCTTTAATTGTATGTTGTATGATTTGAAGTGATGATATGATATGAAGTGCTATATAAATAAATATTTACTTACATGGGAAACTCAGCAGAGAAATTTTCTTCCAAAAGGTTTCACTCCTTACTTTGTTAACAACACTGTAGGAGATCTGTTACTGTTGTGGACAATGGTAAACCTGCATCTCAGCTTGAAAAACTTGAAATAATAGTTGAAATAAGGTCCTATTTAAATAATAATTATTAATGAATTAAATAATTCCATTATATTTGAATTGTGGGACATTATTTTTGTAAATACTGTCATTTTTTAAAGACTTTCCTCTTTTGTTTTTCAAGTAAGTACACATTATGTATAATATAATTGTCAATCTGGTAATATATAGAATGTAGTCATTTAAATTAACAATTCCATCTTCTTTTCCACTTTTTTCTCAGCAGGAACTTTGTGCAAAAGGACTTGACGTTTTCTGGTACTTCACCTGGTGATGCTGAGCAGCAGGTTGGCCACGATGTTGTTCATGGCATCAAACGGCTTCTCGGCTCCGCTGCATCCACCCCGACCGGAGCTGACAGAGCCGCCGTGCTTCAGCATGGAGCCCAGACGCCCAGAGTTTGACATCTGATGGATCTTGTTCACGATGTCCACCAGTGACTGCAGCAGCGGTTTGGAAACAGTGAGGCCAAATAATTGTAATATTTGCACATGTTGCTCACATATGGCCATTCACTTACAGTAAATGGATGTAATGTGACTTTCTTTCAATGAAATTTGTAATCCTCCACCCCAATGGGTCCCGGCAAGAACGCAAAGTGAAAGGCAGCCGCGATGAATTTGGTAAAGCAGCGTAGCTTGTTATTGTCAGTAAACTGACAAAATGGATGAACATCAAATTAAATAACAAGTATCCCCATCAGGAATTCTGGGATTCGTGGTGTAATTCAACCAACACAGACAGTCTGATGGATTTGTACTTTAAGTTCAGGTCGAAATTCTTTTACACACTGCTGAATAATGCAATTAAAAAATATAGGTTTTTGTAATATGTATTTTTTAAAATTCTTTGCAAAATAACTCATAACAAACAAAAAACAAAACCTAAAATAAAATACCACCGGTGATGCAGAGATAATCAACAAGCTGTGTGTTAAATTGAAAAATAAATCACGCAGCGGAATGGAATTGGAAGCGGTCGGTTGCCTCTGTGGAATGCATGATCTTCGGTCGATCAATATTCCGAGTCAATGTATTCATTTATTTATTAAGTAGCCATTTAATAAGCGGGATAATGTGCAGCAGTTTGGAACCTGGTTCTCGACGGGCAGGACGCAGTGAGCGTGTTCGGTGAGCTCCCTCATGGCCAGAACGCTGTTGTATGGCGAGGTGATGACGTCGTCCTCGGCCGACGGGTAGACAGAAGTGACGATGCGACACACGTCGGGAAACTCCTCCTCCAGGAGCTTCAGGACCCGGGTCCCCAGACCAGAACCTGTTCCTGCACCGACAGAGGAAGAGGAAATTAAACCGTTTGTTGAAGGTAAAAAACTTGTGGTAAACACCTGATCTGGACTCTGCAGGACCCCACAAATAGGAGAAATGTGAGAAACATGATTGTGGAAAACCGGCTGTCCCACGGAACATCAGAGACGCCAAAGAATTAAGGAATCTATCTCACAACCCATGAAGCCATGGAGGCTGGACTAGTGAGAAAGATTTTATTCATCGATGAACTACACCATATCTAGGGCTTTAGTTCATGATTAAGTGTCAAAAACATTTTTTCTGTTAATTGTATGGTACAATCAGTGTAGTAAATGCAATCCACCTTATGAAGAAGAGCCATTTGCATTGAACATCGGAACATTTGCCTCAACTCAACTGATGGAAATGCGCCCAATCACATTCTGTTCACTGCAACATTTCTGACGTTGGCATGAAATTCCTGTTAAATTTGATTGAAAACATAAATATGGCATCTAATGATAGAGATGATAGAGATCAGCTCAAATAATTTAATCTAATAAATAATCAGGCGATGATATAACAATTGTGAGAGCTCTAACCATGAGTAAGTAGAAAATACGTATAAACACAGAAAATAGATTCTCGATCGCAATTATTTCGCAATGGTCTTGGGAATGTACAGAGTCTGACAAATCAGCAGGACCTTTGAGCTCAAATGATAAAAGTAACTTGATTAGTGGAAGTTTAACCCACGAGCACAATGTGGTTATTTGCAGAGGATTCAGGAGGGAGTGGAACTGCAGTCTCACCTCCGCCCATGGAGTGGATGAGGAAGAAGCACTGCAGACAGTCGCAGCGCTCTGCCGCCTTACGCACCTTGTCCACGATCTGCTCCCGGTACGATGCCCCATACGTCATGTGACCCACCGCCCTGAGGAAGACATAATGTGCATAGAATGCCATTTGTATATTCTTCATATATTTACAGGGTTCATTCTGCCATGACAAAATTTAATTCAAGAACATTCAAGTACTTTTTTTAAGCACCATTTTTTCATTTTCAAGGACTTCACGCAAAACAAATATAATCAATTTTCAATGTGATCTTTATTAATTAAAATATAATATAATCTTGGTCTCATTATCTATAATTTATATTAGTGTATCTATATATCTATTATTGATCTCATTGTCATCTACTATTCTAAGTATCTATTTCCAACTATGCTAGATTAAATTTACATTTCTCTTAATCACCTATGTCATGAAAGCGACACTGGAAATTATTGTATTATGTCACGATTTGAAAAACAACACCTCAAGGACCTGGTAAGAACCCTGTTTTTATATATTTGACTATTTCTGTTTTGTATTTTTCATCCATTTGTGTATATTTGGAAATTTCTATTTCACTTCAGCATTTATTCTATTTTATTATTTATTTATTTATTATTTTATTATTTCATGTTAAAAAAATTCTGCTTTTTTTTCTGCCAATTGTCTTGAGAAACGCACCTATCCTCACCACGACAAATTCATCGTACTATATGTACCTCTTATCTTGTATGTAATTCTGATTCTGATCATTTTAAACGACTGACGACAATTTTTTTTTATTATTTGGTTGAATATCTTTAGTATGAAGTGACTTTTTGATTTCTCTGACCATCAACATCACATGACTTTCAATATCTTTGAATATAGAGCAACACAACCTATTTGAATTTCATTGGTTCAATGGGAATTCAGCTGCAGATTAGATTCAACTGTAAAATACTCAAATACACTGTGGGATACATGGGTGGCTGAATGAGTGTAAGTCAAAAATAAATTACATAATAAAAGGAGCAATCAAGCCAGAAATGACGGAGTTATGAATGGATTATTTCAGTAGAAGCTTCTTCTGACTATCTGTCCATATGAAGTCAACGAAAAAGGTATTTAGGATAAACTGCTTTAGATAAACTGATAATGATAAACTTTAGAAGTTCTTCATCCATATCTCCTGCATTTCTGGCTCAATTGTGATGACCAATGGCTAAATAGACCATTGTCCATATCGGGATATTCGTCAAAAAAAAAAATCGAAATCTCTCACCAGTTGTTCCCTGAACCTGAAACGTCAGTGAGGAACTGTGCACTGTCGAACACCTCCCTGAGTGGACCCTGCAGGATGTGGTTCAGCACGCCCTCCTCCATGTCGACCAGCACAGCCTGCAGAGCACGCAAACTGAAGCTGATAATGAGGCGATAATGACAAAATCAAATATCTAAATATATTTTTGATGAATACCTATACTGGAATTTGAGGGAATATTTGGGGCATGATTATTGGTGATTTCAGAAAACTGCATTACAACATTTAGCTATATCACCATCATAATATAATAATCAACATCCCAGTCATATCACAGTATAAATATTATATCAATTTATTACGCAGCCCGAGGGTATAATATTTGTTTATATTAAATGCCTTTTATTATTTATGGAAAGTGTTGTGAATTGAAGTGAAGTGAATTGCCGTGTGTATGAGATTATGCAGTACAAAATTTTGAACTTCCCTTCACTGAACTCATCTAAATCCTAAAGTGAATTGTACTTCCATAGATGCTGCACTCAAATGCTGAATGATGCTTCTGATGTTTAAAAAAAAAAAAAAGTAGAGTAAAAAATGAATATGAACGCAAAATGTGCAGGAGAAACAAAAAAAAACTGAGGCGTTTATCATGTAACTCTCCCAATAAATTACAAAAAATTAAATATAATCATAATTGAACCAATTAGACAGCAGAATAAACCACACACAGAATTTACCCGAGCTTTTAGGTCTTGGATTCTCCCACCGATGATGTCGCACGGGGCTCCGCTGGTCTTCCTGGAAACGTGAACAGAGTGTGAAGCTTTAAATAAAGAGATTCCATTCGAGGTCCAGGACGAGCAGCCCCGTCACAGTCAAGGGGCACTGGATTACCTTGAGTCCACGTTCCGGAAAAAGCTGCTCAGGGCCTCATCGTACACGCCATTCTAAATATGAAAATGTGAAAAATATGTGAAAATTAAAAATTGTGTTTCAGATGCTTTTGAGGTGATGGTGAATGTTTGCACGTCAAGAGGGATGGAAAAGTCAATCATAGCGGGTTGTATTTAGGCGTTCAGATGATTGATGATCAGATGATTTTCGATATCAGGACCGATACCAAAATAATACTTTTTTCCAATACTCTATTGTTTGTTGTTGTTTTTTGATTGGAAATACTTAAGCCATAAGTTAAAGTCATATACTGCATTTAAATAAAAAATAAAATCAAAACAACATGATACTTCTACTGTTATTGTGGAAACTTTTAGCTTTATTTTGTCATCGTACTTGGGTATCAAACTTTAAGAATGTTTTGATAGTATTAACTCAATTTAGTCAATAAATGTATATAATTTCGATACCTTGTCCTATTTGTCGTTATTAGTGTGTAGGAAAGACATATAATGTGAAGTTAAAGCTGGAATTTTTGAAATCTTAGAGAAAAGGCTGATATAAACAGGTTTCTAAATTTGGCATGGTGAAAAATAATAACCACACACTTTCACAATTAAGACATTTAAATTCCACCATGGGCTTGTAAAATGGTTTAACGTAACCTTGAAACTTTCAAACCAATATAAATATATATTTTTTTAAGCAGATTTTCTGAAAGTTACCAGATTCTCAGAAACACATTATTTGTTTAAATATTTACAATATTTTACATTGTTTGATGTTTTCTTTCATGTGTTAAAATTAGTTTTCAGGTGACAGTTGTTTGGTTCGTGTTTATCAATTTTCTCAACAAAATACAAACTAAATCCTAAATTTGTGTGTTTAATTGTACTCACTTTATTGACATGCGCATGTTCTCTTAGAGCCAGATCCCAGAACCTGCAGCCGACCTGGTTCCCACACTGACCCACTGGGAAGAACAGCAGGTTTACTGATGTTAAATTATTAAACCACACGACTGATAAGATAAAATACATGGCATAAGCTAAGATAGGGTTTTATTAAACCCCAGAGGGGAAATGCGGGCGTTGCAGCAGCTCAGTAAGGGACGTAATATAGGGATGTAGTTAGATAGAGCAAGATACAAATAATAGACTAAATCAAGAACAAGCTGAAGAAGAGTAGAAGAATTTGCAATGAAAAAAAATTGAATAGAAATATAACAAAAGCAATGTAGCATGTGTTAATAATTTTGAAATAATAATGATGATAATAATAATAATGATGATGATAATAATAATAATAATAATAATAATAAGCAGCGTAAAACTCATGTTTATTGTTTATATATACACCTTACCTATTGTATGTATGGTACAATACATGTATGGTAACTATGGTTAAAAGAAAATAACTTTAGGTGCATCAATTGTGAAGCTAGTAAACTGCCAGATAATTACAGTAACTATTGTGTGAGTGGACGCTTCGACCCGTGGATTTCCTAATACTCACCCTGCACCACTACAGACTGTGTCATTTCTATTGATTGGTTATTTAAGTTTAAATTAATAGACGTCAACAAACTGCCGAAGTGTTTGAGCTCCGCGCGTCACAGCAAAACGGGAAGTGACCGGTCGCGCGGTGATGACGTCACAGAAAACAGGCCCTCACTGGTCGCTTGATGATGACGTCAGTTCTAGAAACTAGAAACGACTTTTTTTACTTCTATAAATTATTGTGTTTACTGTATTTTATAAATTCAGTGTATATTGTATATTTGTATTTTCTTTAAAAAATACAAATATAATATAATTATTATTAATATGTATAATAAATTAATACAATATACTTAATATATATATAATAAAAATAATAATATACAATATTTTTTTATTATTGTATTTGTTTTATTTTATTGCTTTTTAATTTTTCAATTTTTATCAAAATGTATTTGGAAACTTGAATTTAGCATAAGGCATAAGGCATAAGGCATAAGGCGGACATTTAAAATAAGGGAATGGTTGATCCTTGCTCAACATTTTATTGACTAAAAATGGTATACAGTCAAATCAATTGCAACATTCAACATTCATGACAGCTGGACTTCAATTCCAACTGAATAATAAATGCTGGAATATGTCTAAAAGGTCAGTGTGTTCAAAGCAAATGGCCAAATGCACCAGAGGACACGCCGCCCGTTTGTCCCACACTTACATGACTTGAATGTGGACTTTCACTATATAGTTAAATAAGACTTTCATCTTCATTAAATTCATAGAAGACTTTTCCAGTTTACTTTGCCACTGGGTTCTAATCCCTTTTTGGCTTTTCCGCCTTAATGGGCACCAGACAGCGCTTATATGAACAGATATAGTGGATATATATAGAAACCCCTATAAAATAAGCGGTTTATCTGTGAACACATTTCTATAATCATAATCCTAATATGTACTAATATGTATTAAAGGTGCAGTGTGTAGAATTGCAGATGTGTTGGGTTGTCGGTTTAAGGGCGTGGGTTACGGACGGTAACAATAAATCTCAGTGAGTAAATACAACCGTGTGACTTCTTCCGCTGTCCAGAACGTTACAGTATGTATTAATTAGTATATAATCCCATTAATATTATCGTTTTCGTTGCATACTAATGAATACTAATCTTTGACAGCTTCTTGCATAAGATGTATATTTTATCTGTATGTTTTATATATTTGACCATTCTTGTTTTGCTTTTTTCTGCAATTTTATTTTATTTTTTACTTAACTTTTTATTCTATTTTACTATATTATTTGATTTTGTTTTATTTTATTAATATTTTCTTCTGAAACTGTCAAGCTTTTTTTTGTAATGCAAATCGCCTGTAGACATGCACCGTTAATGTAAATGCACCCGGCGAAATAAAGTCACTGATTCTGATTCTGAAGATAGAACTTGTGATAAAAAAAAAAAAAATCATCTCTTCCGTAGATTCAAGCCACTGACAACGGTGCAAAATGTGATTTATTCATCAGGGAAAAGGGAGACAGACACCAGCCCGCTACAGAAGGATGTTGGGCAGGCGACAGCGAGGTGGCGGATCACACAGCTCGACATCAAACGCCTCTTTGAGATCGTCTGCGCCCGAACGAGTGGGAGCGACGTTTGTGGACACGTTGAAACTAAAAAGACAATCCAGATTATTGACTCTTACTTGAACCTCAGTGATGAGCCTGAACTTGGTAGAAACTCACAACATCTCACAGTCGATGGAACTTAGAAGTACTTTCAGCTGTGAGATGTTGTGAGTTTAGTCTCGGAAAGAAAGTTATTATTATTTTTTACTTCCAGAATTTCCACCAATCAATAAATTTTATCGTATCTTTATCTTTTTTTGATAGTAATCTTAAAATCTTTATCGGATTTAAATGGGGTTTATTTTTGCCTGTCTGACTATTTTTTGTAAAAAACAACAACAACAAAAAAACAACAAACAAGACTCAACAAATGGAATAAAAAAAGGACATCAAGTCGTCAGAATAAGGTGGTCTCTTCTTCTTCTTCGTACGGAGGAGGAGAAGAAACATTATTTGGTCGTTGCCGCGGCGACGGGCGTGGCCCTGCCGTTACGCCGCCGGACAGCTTCCGGCGCTGACCGCTCCGCTGACCAGAGCGGCTTTGCTGAAGCTCACTGGGACGTCGTTGATGCTCAGGTCTCTCATGCAGCCCACGTAGGACTTCCTGGTCGCAAGTCCTTCTGGGAAGTGGGAGTCTGAATGGGATGGGGGGGGGTACAAATACAAATAAGTACAAATACTTAATAATCCTGCAGATCATACAGGGGCCATGAGGGGGCCTGAACATTTATTACAGAGCGTCCATTAAAGGGATACTTCGGTTTTTTGGGAAATTCCCATTTTTTGTCCATTTTGTCCATTTTACCCACCAAGATCTTGTTTTTATGTTTTTCCTTTAACTTCTCACCATGTATATTTAGTATATTTTCTACAAGGATGTATGATAATTTTGTTTGTAAAAAAGAAACAAATTACTCTAAAATCTGTATTTACAGACTGGGAAAAATACTTTGAAAATACCAGTTTTCCTTTAAAGGCATACTCCCTAAATGATTATACGACAATGTCACTGCATTTAACCATGATCCCTTTTTATTACTTTCATCATCATAAAGACATATTGCTTAAAAAAGTCGGTTTTTGAGATGCTGGAAGGTGTATTACTTTGATTTCACAACAGCTAGGCTAGCTGATCCCATCTGCAGCCATGCATTGTGCTAACACAGTTAGCATGCAGCCTGTGGCTATCTCAGTTTGGACGCACAGGGATGAATTTAGTTTCGACCCACTCGTCAGAAACTGGGTAATAGTTTATCTGAAGCCCTGGCGTCACGTGGGCCCTGCCTCTCACCTGGAGCTCCACCAATGAACAGGAGTGTTTTGGTTTCCATGGCGATGGGGTTCAGAGGCCCCACCACGTGGTTGATCTCGGAGTCCACATCCAGCTGCACAACGTTGGCGTCTCTGATCACTGCAACGAGAGCGAGCGGAGCATGGAACCCTAAACGCTGTCGTTTTGTTCTGTTGCTCTGTGACTATACTGGTGTTGTACTGGGTTCTTACCAGTGATTCGGTGCCAGCTGCCAGTGCACAGACCCTGCTGTGGAGAGACCTGCGTGGAGAACTGACTGAGGCCGCTGTTCACCAGCACCACCACCTGCACAAGGATACATTTATAGTCTATTATCTACAAAATACACCATATCATAAATTCACAATACAACCATCTTGCTAAAACATTTTAACACTTTTTCTTTTATATGAGTTAGATTGAGAAGTAATTCAATTATTAGCATATTATAAATATTTAGTGGTGCGGTAAATGTGATAAATCTTTATTGACTCATATTTCACAGTAAAAACAAAACATAAATTATTATTATTATTAATAATAATAATAATAATAATAATAATAATAATAATAATAATAATAATAATAATATATATATACAGTGGTGTGAAAAAGTGTTTGCCCCCTTCCTGATTTCTTATTTTTTTTGCATGTTTGTCACACTTAAATGTTTCAGATCATCAAACAAATTTAAATATTAGTGAAAGACAACACAAGTAAACACAAAATGAAGTTTTTAAATGAAGGTTTTTATTTATTAAGGGAGAAAAAAAATCCAAACCTACATGGCCCTGTGTGAAAAAGTGTTTGCCCCCCCTGTTAAAACATAACTTAACTGTGGTTTATCACACCTGAGTTCAATTTCTCTAGCCACACCCAGGCCTGATTACTGCCACACCTGTTCTCAATCAAGAAATCACTTAAATAGGACCTGCCTGACAAAGTGAAGTAGACCAAAAGATCCTCAAAAGCTAGGCATCATGCAGAGATCCAAAGAAATTCAGGAACAAATGAGAAAGAAAGTAATTGAGATCTATCAGTCTGGAAAAGGTTATAAAGCCATTTCTAAAGCTTTGGGCCTCCAGCGAACCACAGTGAGAGCAATTATCCACAAATGGCGAAAACATGGAACAGTGGTGAACCTTCCCAGGAGTGGCCGGCC